>JAANYP010000293.1:0-162311 GCA_020465985.1 Centrapalus pauciflorus
TGATAAATAATCATTCTTCACTATGCATATATAGAATACATGGCTTGAAAAGAATATTTACAAGACTCAGTTGTGGACATAATGAAAATTGATAAATAACCAACTAATTCTTCCAAGTAAGGTTGTCAGGATCGAGATCTTACCTAGGAAAGTTTTTGTCTTTACAAGATCGGAATCGTAAGATCCTACCACAAGATCACTACTTTTTAACTCTTTTTTTCCTAGATACTATAATTTATAAGTTTATATTATAATTAAGGCTTAAATTCATACAAATGTATGTTACAAAACTGAATTTATCGAAATGACTACTCAAATTCTTTTGTTACCCTGTTGGTACTTATACTCAATTGTGACATGTTGATATGGTACTTGGAACTGGTTACCCGACTAAAGTGGTTGTTTTTGTTGATTCAAGTGATCATGTGGTATTTTTTTGATGACGTGGTGCTTTTATGGAATTTAATCTACATTAATTAATTAATTTCCTTCAAATTAATTATTATTATTATTATTATATTAGAGATTAAAATATTTTCTTTTGCTTTTAAAATTTAAGCATTTAATCAAGTAAAATATAATGAATCATGTCCAGATACTTTAATGTTCTTCATGTTCATGTTCAAGAACAACAGAGAATCCAAATATGAGGGCTTTCATAAGGAAACAAGGAATACAAACACAAGAACTCCAAATCTCAGAAACTCGTTTCAGGCTTTGAACACAACATAAAGAACAAACACAAGTCTTTCAAAGATTCAGAGCAAACACAAATCTAGGGTAGACAAGGAAAACCAAGACCTGGAAAATAAAAAACAAACCAAACCTATTTGAAAATAAGAAACAAACACAAATCATTCAAACCCTACAAATCAACCTGAATAGAAACTGAATCGTTCGAACACGAAACCCACACACTAACATAATATTAGATCTAAAATCAAATTTATCATAGCAAACCCAAGAGTTCCGACTACCACCTCTGATGTCCGGCAACCACCACCACATCAAAGTCGAATATCCAAAACCCAGAATACCAAATCAAGAAACAAATAGTCAAGCACTAAAGTTAAAACATCAAACAATCGTTCAATCTCAAGGAATTGTAGGTCACAAAAGGTTTTCCTACTATGTTGCTCTAAGCTGTAGAGGGGGGTGAATACAGCTACTTAAAAATGTCAACACACTTTCTCAATGTTTGTATGTATATTATCAACAAGTGTTAATTAAAAACAAGCTTCAACTGCGGAAAGGTTCAAGCTGAGATGACAGATACAGCACATAGACTAGTAATCTAAGACACACTCAGACTTGTTACAATGAATTCACTCACTAAGATGGACTCACTGATATTACAAGACAGACAGATAGACATCTTGAACAAGAATAGCTTGGACACACTCAACTGTTTTATTCAAGCAGACTTTGCATGCATGAAAACACACTTCTTTGCACGTTCTGTATATCACACTCTTAGTTTTCTCACATTCCTTAGAAGCTTCCTTTTATACTCTCACAGAGATTATTGGAGAAACTTCCTCATTAGATGCAGAGATAGTGGAGTGTCTTTTCAAAAAGACAAAACAACTTTTCTGCACATTCTGACAAAAAAGCATATGTCCCTTTGTAGCAGAATCTTTGTCTTTTCCTTTTTTGTCTCTGTTGCAGAAGGCTTTAACTAAAAGAAGAATGTCAACTTTAAACCTTTTTTCTTCTTGAATAGCCATTTTGATATAAGAAATGGTCTGTCACTCGTTTCAAATATCCACTTTGACTTCATGTATAAGAACAGCTTGGGCAGTGTAAGCATATTCTGATTTTCCACTTTGTCTTCGACTTTGAAAACTGATCTTTTGGTCCAAGACAATACATGAGGACATGGAAACATATTTCTTAAAGTGTTTATCCTGTTCACAGAGAACAGGTTCTGTTCACAACGAACAGAACACTTAGGGGGCATTTGGTTCGCAGATTTTGTTCTCGGGGATTTGCATATTTTCAATGGATTTGCATTATGCAGCATTTGCATTTTTCAGGATTTTGTCAAAGAATTTGGATTATCTTATATAAAAAATTTGCTAATATGAAGAATGCAAGGTTACGGGGATTTAAATTCCTAGGGGGAGGCTGGGTTTTTAAATTACAACATTGAAGTAAAGTAAAAGATCAGTTTTTATATACACTAATATTGATTATAAACAACACATGTTTTACAGAAGTACAACTGATGTACTAAAGTAAATTACAACTAATGAAATAAAGTACAACATATGTAAAAAGAGAATTTCAACAAATTGGACTGTTGATGGTGGGAGCAAATAATGGCAAGCCTGTCCAACTTATGGACAGCTTCCATTCTTCATCTACTCAGCAGTAGATGGACCTTAAATTTGTGGCCTGTCTTCAAACAGATGTTCAAAATGCTTCATAGTCTCCTCAATTTCTAATACTTCATGTCTAAGAAACATGAAGTCAGGGTGTTGAAATTCTCCTCTTTCATAGAAGTCTTTAAGCTATTCCCAGATAGTTGCTCTCCATTTTGAGGATTGTCCAAAAGTGTTAGAGAGTTTAAAGGCTATGATCTGCTTAAGACCAACTTTATGAAGATCAGAAGCCCTTTGGAAACACATTTTTTCTTCAAGGGGTCCACAAAGAACACCCCTAGCTCAGGTTCTTCTATGAGTTTGCCTTCCTCAAGCTCAACTCCCCTTTGTCAAGATCAAAATCACCTAAGATTAACTGGTTTTAATACATCAGAGTGTAAACCAATAACCTTGTTTTGAATCAAAGTCCAATTAAGAAGTTTGCGGATTAACACTTAATTGTTCTAAGAAACTTTTCAGAATAAATAACAGATAAGTATAACCAAAATCAAATTCTATATATTGCCAAAATCACTGATTACAATCACCTCTAATCTGTTTGATTAGACGAAGAACACATACTGTTCTTAGGGTTTTACAACCTTAGAGGCTTGATAAACTTTATCAGAAAGCAGTTACAATGAAGCACACAATTACAAAACTTGCACGTACAGACTTACAATAGAAAGACCTAGTCTATATATATATATATATATATATATATATATATATATATATATATATATATATATATATAGCCTTCTGATTTGTTTCCTTGAAGAACTCTGATTTCTCTTGTAGTAGATATGCTTGGAAGATATTCGAATCTTGAAATATATATATCACTTCCTGAATTTCAGCACTTTCTGTTGTTAATCTGTTGAGCAGCTTGAACTTTTAACTCTGGAAGCTTGAACTTTTGAACTAGCAGCTTGAACTTGTTGAACTGGCAGCTTAAACTTTGTAATTACATAGAAATACTACTAACAGTTTGAGAAATCTAACTAACAGCTTGACATACTTAGAATATCTCCCAACAATCTCCCCCTAACTTAAATTCTTTACACAAGACTTTAAGTTTCTATACAAATAAGGAAATAAAACAAAGTAAAACTGTTATATGCAAACTAATGCATCCAAAAACTTATAACTGTGAAAGTTTCTGCCTTATAGCTTTTATGAATTCTCTCTTCAACTCCACTTTATCACAATTAATCTTCATAGAGCTCATTTGGAGTAGACATGCCTTTGGCAAATTGAGAAATTCAAAATTGTAGAACCTGCTAGATCTGTCTGCAAGCTTGAGTCTATATGTCATTGATTTGGCATATAAATCAATCTGTACAATCTTCATTTTCTTGGCAGCTTCTATATCCATTCTTGTGGATTCTGGGTCAAAAATGCTCCTGAGATCTTTCAAATTTTGTTGAACCCAAACAATTTGAGACCTAGAATGACTGACAGATCCAATATGATGCATTTGTGTCAGTTCATCTCTAGTCAGTCTCTGTACCAAATGGATTAAAGTTTTAAATTCTTCTTCTGAACCAGCCTCTCTTTTGATTACAAAATGATACACTAAATCTATGTCATCCATTCACTTAGCATTTTGGAGAAGTCATGTTGATCCAGGACTTTTTCAATTTCCATCGCCTTTTGCAGTTGTTGTTCAAACAGCACTCTCTTTACCTGATCAAACTTTGCTTGTTGAATGGTTTCAGAATGAGGATCATTAGCAACTGTTTGAACTGTTCTTGTGGACCTTGGACTTGTTGGGAGGCTGTGGATGCTTTTTCCTTCTCCTTTTGTTTGTCATATAAAGCCTGAAGCTTTTCAATTGACCATGATTGAGCAATGACCTTTGATATCCTACCTGTTGCAGAGAAATTTATCAAAAATCTTCTATGTCCTACCTTTGAAGGCCCTGTTGGCCTTTTCCTCTTCTTTTGACTATCCTTGACCACAAACTCTCTTAGGTAATCTCCTAAAGTTTCATCATCTCCCATTGGTTAATGGGTTTGCTGGTCTAAGATCTCATATTGTTCTTCTGCTAATTTCCTTGCCAGTTCAGCATCATGGGCAACTTGGGCTTCTTTAGAGATGAATTTGATCTTTGGAGGCTCAATTAAAATACCCTTTCCCTTGTCTTTAGAAGCTGATACTATGGATTGGACTGCTGGGGCAGGAGCTTGATAACCTTCTTTGATAACCACTCCACTTGATTTACTTGGAACAGCTTGAGCTTCTAGACTAACAGCTTGAGAAACTGTTGGGACTGTTAGCCTAGAAATTGAAGCTGTTGGTGGAGAAGTTGAAGCTGTTTGGACTGGATGAGGGATCTCCTAATTCTCCCCATTTTTGGTTGCATTGGTTTGGCCAAAAGGACCAAAAACCTTTGTAAGTAGGGATCAAACCATCTTCTCGAGCTGAATAATCTTGTTTCCACACAGAGTGAAACCAAGATGAAACTGATCAAGGCGCTGTTGTTGTGCTACTGTAAGTTGTTGTAGGGCTGTGATTTGAGATCCCTGTGCAGCAATAATGGATTTGTAATGTTCCAGAATGGCTACAACAGGTTTCAGCTATTGATCCGTCAAAGCCATAAGTTGAAGACTAGCCTCAAGATCTCCAAATGATAGTGGTATTTGAGATCTATCATTGGCATGAATTCCAGAAGTAGAAACATCTAGGCCCTTTGTTCTTGGTATTGGGGACTTCCAGAAGGTGCTTGCACACCCTCTGTTGCCATGGGAGTGGTCTTAGAGATGTTGATACTGTCATGTGCCTCTTGTGTAGAAACATCAGTAGTACCAGCCACAAAACCCATATGAACATCCTCCGATGGGATGTCCACCTCCAAATTTACGGTAGGAGTATCCTCAATGGGTTCCCTTTCGATATTCTGTGCAGAAGTGTCCCCCTGCACAGGGCTATTTGGCTCTGGGAGTTGGACTGAGGAGGAAGGAGCTCCTACAACCCTTTGTCTTTTATACATTTGCAATGATGGGGATGGGGATGTATGTATAGTAGAAGGAGCAGAGGAAGTATATGTATCATGAGGAGTGGGTTGGGGTCCTGGGGGTGAAGCAGTAATGGATGGTTGAGCCTGCTCAGGACCCTCTCCTCTGTTTCTTGGATTGATGTCCTGGGTAGTGGGACATCCACATTGTGAAAATTGGCACTTGGTTTCAAAATCTATTTAATAGAAGGTAAAGAGTGCCTATGAGAAATATGCATCCTTTTATGTACTTTAAAATTATTGCAAGACTTTGCAATTATTTCTGCCAAAAACCATGGATACATCAAAAATTTCCCATTCTTTAGGGCATGGTACCTTAACATGCCTTGAAAAATTAAATTGTTGGCCTGTTGATAAGCATACTAAGGCAGTGGCAATATTGGAAGAAAATTTAGACCAACCAGTTCTTTTAGGGCTTATACACTGCTGAATAATATGCACACGATATTTCCATTTAGGACAAAAATGTGCTTTGTAGAAGGTAAAAGAATCAGCAGCGCCCCTATACCCAATGTCAAAAAGACCTTCGTGTAAAGCAGTAAGAGAGAGATCAGATATACATGTGGCATCTTAAAGATGCAGATGTTGGCGTATAGTCTCCTTAGTGATGGTAATGGGTTTACTATCAATGATTGATGCAAAAGAGGTGACTCCATTAATGGTATTGACACTGGCTGATTTCCAAACCTGTTATAAATGAGAGACGTATATGGTGGGATTAACAGTTATAGCGTAATGGATATGGGAACCACGAAGAAAATCCATCATGTCATGGAATGGTTGGAGTTCAGTGTGTTTGAGAGAGTAGGGAAGGCAGTTATGTTCTTTGACAAACTCCATTAGAGATCACAACGGGGATTTAGGGTTTTGAACGACTGTGTGTGAATCGCACAGAGAGAGAAGATGAAAAGATTGTGGAAGATATATTGCAATTGGTAGTTACAATCGAATGAAACTGGGACTTTAAAGATTTTGGTTTTTCAAAAATATCTGGTCCCGCGCACAATCTTATGAAGAATTATGAAATTACCCTGCACACTTGACAGACCAAGTGAAACAACTAACAGTCCGAGAAAATGAACTAGCAGCTTGAGAATAGTCTCAAGCTGTTAGTTGAAAATTAAGCATTTTCTAATGAAACAGTGTCTCCCCCTTAACTAAGCACATTTAATAAGTATGTTTTTCATAAAATAAGAGAGATTAAAGAAAAACAAATTAATCCATATTAACCATACCAATATTTGATGCTAGAAAGGTGAATCTTCCTATATCAAATGGTTTTGTAAATAGATCAGCTAACTGGTCATCTGTATGAATTTTGGTAACTTGGATTAATTTCTTCTCATTACAGTCCCTTATAAAATGAAATCTAATGTCTATGTGCTTGGTTTTGGAAAATTTCACTGGATTTTGTACAATGCTTATTGCACTTGAATTGTCAATATAAATAGGAGTACATAGAAAGTTCATACCATAGTCTCTCAGTTGGTTCTGAATCCACATCACTTAGGAACAGCAGTTGGCAACTGCAACATATTCTTCTTCAGTAGATGAAGTGGAAACAGTGGTCTGCTTTTTGCACTGCAAGAGACCAGTCTTGCTCCTAGATATTGACATCCACCAGTTGTGGATTTTCTGTCTATGTTGCTACCTCCATAGTCACTGTCAGAATAAGCTGTTAGTTTAAGAGGATAGTCTTTACGATACCATAGTCCCAATTTTGGTTGGCCCTTGAGGTATCTAAAGATTCTCTTAACAGCAAACAAATGTGAGTCCTTTGGAGCACATTGAAACCTGGCACAAACACAAACAACAAACATTATATCATGTCTAGAAGATGTGAGATACATAAGTGAACCTATCAAGGATCTGTAGAAATGAATATCCACATCCAATCCTTTATCTGCATCAAGCTGCTTATGAGTGTCCATTGGTGTGCTGGCCACTTTGGTGTCTTTGTATCCAAACTTTTCCAGGATGTCATTCACATACTTTGATTGACTTATAAAAAGTCCAGTAGGTATTTGCTTGACCTGCAAGCCTAAGGTTAGTTCCCCCATTGAACTCATTTGAAACTTCTTGTGCATCAAGGTTTCAAACTCCTTGCACAGAATGTCATTTGTTGATCCGAAGATGATATCATCAACATAGATCTGAACAAGAAGAATCTCTGATTTGATGGACTTTGTGAATAATGTCTTGTCCATAGTACCTCTCTTGAATCCATTTTGTATAAGATATGAAGACAAAGTGTCATACCATGCTCTTGGGGCTTGGTGGAGTCCATAGAGGGCTTTGTCTAACTTGTAGACTCTATCTGGATACTTATAGTCTTCAAATCCAGAGGGTTGACACACATAAACCTCTTCTTCGATTGTACCATACAGGAATGCAGATTTCACATCCATTTGGTACACTTTGAACCCTTTGAAGCTGGCACAAGCTAGAAACAGTCTGATGGCTTCTATCCTTGCTACTGGAGCAAAGACATCATCATAATCTATTCCTTCTTCTTGAGTATATCCTTGAGCTACCAACCTTGCTTTGTTCTTGATCACTACACCTCTCTCATCCTTCTTGTTTCTGAAAACCCATCTTGTACCAATTGCCCTCTTACCTTTAGGCAAGTCAACTAGAGTCCATACATTCTGAATCTTGAATTGCAAAAGTTCTTCTTGCATTGCCTCAATCCAAGATGGATCTTTCAGAGCCTCAGATTCCTTCTTTGGCTCCAATTATGACATGAAGCATGCATGTTCAAAGGCAGCTAGACTGAATTCAGGGACTACTGATTCAGCATCAGTGGACTCCTTGTGAACCATTGTCCTTGTCTGCATAGAAGTGCGTGGGTCTCCCATTATCTGGTTGAGAGGATGATACTTGTGAACCCTGAGTGTGGGTTCTCTTTCTGTCTGAAATGAGTTTCCCAGATTTGTATCATCACCTTCAGCACCACATGAGGATTCTGATTTAGTTACAGTTTGATCAGAAAATGGGACTGTTTCCCTATTGGATGGAGCTGTTACTTCAGGGTTTGGGATTGGCACTTCACACTCTGTATATATGTCTTGTTGATCAATCAGGACCCCTGGTGGGTCACAAGATAGAAGTGGCAGTACAGTATACTCATCCCATGTAGCAGAATCTGTAATTGTTGGAAACTTTGTCCCAACAGCTTGAATATTTGTGTTACCAGCATGAGAATTTGGGCTGACAGTTTCAACATTGTTTTCAGCAGTTACTGCAGTATACTCAACAAAGCTCAGAGAATTTGTTAGTGAATCTAAATCAAACAACCAATCAGGACCAGTGCCTTTGATATTTGCAGTATGTTCATTAAACTCAACATTTGCACTTTCTTCAATGGTTTTAGATACACTGTTATACACCCTATAGGCTTTGCTTTGAATAGAGTAACCTACAAAGAAACCTTCTTCAACCTTACTTTCAAACTATCCTAAGTGAGTTTTAGTATGTAGGATAGTGCATGAACAGCCAAAAGGTTTTAGGAAGGCTATTAAGGGAATCCTGTGATGGAATAACTCATATGGAGTTTTCCCTTGAGACTGAACAATTTGAACCCTATTTAGCACATAACAGGCTGTATTTACTGCCTCTGCCCAGAAGGTCATTGGCAGTTTGGAATCAGCTAGCATGGTTCTAGCAGCCTCTATTAAAGTTCTATTCTTCCTTTCAGCTACACCATTTTGGCGTGGTGTTCTAGGTGCACTAAATTTCCTTGCAATGCCTTTAGACTCACAGAAACTGTTTAAGATATAATTTTTAAACTCAGCTCCATTGTCTGACCTGATCACTTTAACTTTTAAATTTGATTGGTTTTCAATCTTAAGAATAAAGGAGTTGACTAGCTCAGCAGTTTCATCCTTAGTCCTAAGAAAGTAACCCATGTAAATCTGGTGAAATCATCGACAATGACTAAACAGTAAGCTCTTTTATTCAAACTCAAAATAGATGTTGGACCAAAAAGATCCATATGAATAAGATGAAGAGCAGAGGAGATTGAATTTACTTCTTTGGCCTTATGAGAAGTTTTGTGTTACTTGCCTTTGAGACATGCTACACAATGATCATCACATATGAACTCCTTTTGGGGTAAACCTCTTACCAAATTCTTTTTGACTAAAACATTCATAGATTTGAAGTTCATGTGACACATCCTTCTTGTGCCAAAGAGCAGACTCATTTGATGATGCTTTGGATATCAAACAGCTTCAAGAATTTGATTTGGATAAAAGATCTGTGTCCAAACAGTAGACATTGTCCTTTCTTGGTGTTCTGAGTAAAACAAGATTTTCAGGTATTTTAAAATCTTTTGAAAGGACAATGCACTCAGAATCTGTGAACAAAACAATATTTTGTTTGTCACAGATTTGAGACACATTTAGTAAATTGTACTTCAGCTGTTCAACATACAAAACATCATTGAATAACATGTTGCCTGCTTTGACAGTACCCTTACCTGTTACCTTACCTCCCTTGGAATTACCTCCAAATGCAACAAACCCTCCTTCAAAGCTTTTGAAATTTGACAGACATTCAGAGTTTCCTGTCATGTGCCTAAAGCATCCACTGTCCATATGTCATCTTGTCTTATGTTGGGTCCTGTGGTTGCCCTGCACAGAAAAAGCTTAGTCAGTAGTGGAGTAAACCCAAACCAAATTGGTTTTGGGTTGTCTTTGTGCATTGACATAACTAAATACTGTTTGTGTCTTTTTAAACTTAGTGAGATCTAGGTGGATTCTGTGAGGAGTATTTAGTTATGACATGAGGTATCCAGGTATTCTTTCCAAACTTTTCTTCAACAGTCTCAGAAGATCCACTACCAGTTCCAGTTTTAGACATAGCAGTTTGAACGGGGTTTTGAGTGCTAACAGCTTGAGAATTTGTACTACCAGTTCCAACTTTTGACTTAACAGTGTCAACACTTGCATTAGCAGTTTGATCTGTGTTTTTGCCTTTAACACACCATACCTTTTTTATGTTAGCTTTGGATTTTGCTAAAACTTGTTTTTGGTGTGTAGGCTGTCTTTTGTTGACTTTTAAGTACCTGTGATCAATTGCCTTCTTTGGAACTGGTGTAACAGGTGTTTGGCCGTTTGAAACTTTTGAGTTTTGAACAATGGCCTATTTTTGAACCACAGTCTGTTTTGCAACAGATGGTTAATATAAGCAATGCCTGGCCAAATGATTTTTCCTGCCACAATGGAAACATCTTTTGACTGTTTTGATTGCAGAACCAGTTTTGTGGGACCATAACTGGTTCTTGTTCCTTTGATTTCCCCTCACCTGCTGCTGTGTGGGAAACTTTTGGATACCATGCTTTTGGCATGTGCATATTGGAACAGTCTTACCCTTTTTATTAGTTTTTGAAGAAGATGCAATGTTATAGTTAGAAGGTACAGAAACATGTGGAACATTATTGCGTACACTCATCTTCTCTTTTCCTTTCACAATGTGGGTTTTGATGAAACTGGAAGTAGGAGGTTCTATAAGTGCACTCATTGTTTTGGAGTTGCTCTCAACTTCTTTACACTCACAGCCTTCATTTGGAATCAGTTCTTCTTTAGATTCAGGCCTGTCTTCAAGGATAGGATCTACAGTTTTCATTGTCTCATCTAATGGTTCATTCACAAGCCTATCAGCAACTTCACTCATGGGATGAATGTATTTGTTGTTGTATGGGGGTGGAGTAGCTTTGTATCTTATACCTTCCTTGGAATTGAGTTGAGATTTTACCCTATCTTTAAATTGGACCTACATTAGGTGTTCTAGCTTTTGATTGGCCAGCTTGAAGCTACCTAAATCTATATTAATAGATTCTATTTTCTTGTTAGCTTCTAACACCTTCTGTTCAGCCTCATCTAGTTCCTTATTTAGGGTCTCTATTTTCTCATTCAGTTCCTTTTTCTCCCACTCATGATATGTTCTATCATGTCCCATCTGGATCTCATTATCCTTATAGTCATTGATCTGTTTTTCAAGATCTTCTATAGCCTGCATATACTCATATCTCCTCTCTTCCATCTTAGCTAGAGTTTTGCACATGCTCTCATTATGATCTCTATACTTTTTAACCATATTTTTGCATGTTTGATAGCAGAGTTTAGCATTTACCTCAGATGGTAGTTCAGTGGATGTGACAGTGGATGTTTCTGCCATAAGAGCTTGATTTTGAAACTCTTCTTCTGTCTGGTCACTCCAGTCAAACACATTGTCTTCTTGAGAGACAAGAGCTTGTGAGGATGAAGTTTGATTTGTTTGTTGGGGTCTTGGTGGCTGCTGACCTTGGGATCTGCACTCTCTAGCAAAGTGGCCAAGCTTGTGGCATTTAAAGCACTCAACCTTTGATTTATCAAATGCTGGCTTGCCTTCTGGTCTGGCAGTCCTTTTCAGAAATCTTTTGGCCCTCATAGTCAACATAGTATGTTGCCACTTTAAGTCCATCTCTTCTAAATCATCTGGATGGATTTGTTCCAGATCTTCAGCATTAAGAGAAAACATTCCATCACTTGCAACAAATGCTTCATAATGAACTTCAGAAGAGTTACCATCAGCACCTGAAAAAGAATCACAACATTTTGATTTATCAGTTAATGTTGATGACAGCAGAGTAGTGTTGTGATTGTACGAAAAGGATTTCTTTTTATTTTCAATCTCAGATTCAAACACTCTCAGGCTGTTATAAAGGCCATCCAACTCTATTTCATCTAGAGTGTCTTTGGTTCTCCATTGAGCAGCATAGACTGTCCATTCTTCACCAAGAGATCTGAGGAATTTTCTGTTTACTTCATCTTGATCCAGGCTGACTTTTGCACTCTCCAATTCACCTATTAGCTTATTAAACCTATCAAAAATCTGAGTAAGGTTTTCATTCTTGCCACCAGAAAAGTTTTCGTACTGCTGTTTTAAAAGATCCTTTTGATTCCTTTTGGTGCTACAATTTCCAGCAAATTTTTTCTCTAAAGCAATCCAAAGAGAATGAGCAGTATAGAACTTTTTAAACTGATGTTGATTTAGCATTAGGAATGGCTATTTGTAAAAGAGTAAGAGCTTTCACTTCATTCATTCTAGCCTTTCTTTCAATCTCAGTTTTTGGAGGTGTTCTTTTAGGTTTGCCCTCAACATCTAGTTCAGGATCAACTGCAAGAGGATTTTCAACAGCTTCCCATAGGGCATAATCAATAAATTGAATGTGCTGTTGAATCCTGAGTTTCCACATCTCGAACTCAGTGGTTTTGAACATAGGCACTTTTAGTCCTTGCCCAGATCCACTACTGCTATTTTCAAACTCCATTGCAGAAAAACAAAATTTTAAACAAAGAAAGTTTCTAACTTTGAAGACAAAGAATAAAACCTGTCGCTCTGATACCACTTGTCAATATCAAAATCACCGAAGATTAACTGGTTTTAATAAATAAGAGTGTAAACCAATAACCTTGTTTTGAATCAAAGTCCAATTAAGAAGTTTGTGGAATAACACTTAATTGTTTTAAGAAAACTTTCAGAATAAATAACAGATAAATATAACCAAAATCAAATTCTTTATATTGCGAAAATCACTGATTAAATCACCTCTAATCTGTTAGATTAGACAAAGAACATATACTGTTTTAAGGGTTTTACAACCTTAGAGGCTTGAGAAACTTTATCAGAAAGCAATTACAATGAAGCACACGATTACAAAACTTGCACGTACAGACTTACAATAGAAAGACCTAGTCTATCTATATATATAGCCTTCTGATTTGTTTCCTTGAAGAACTCTGATTTCTCTGGTAGTAGATATGCTTGGAAGATATTCAAATCTTGAAATATATATATTACTTCCTGAATTTCAGCACTTTCTGTTGTTAATCTGTTCAGCAGCTTGAACTTTTAACTCTGGCAGCTTGAACTTTTGAACTAGCAACTTGAACTTGTTGAACTAGCAGCTTGAACTTTGTAATTACACAGAAATACTACTAACAATTTGAGAAATCTAACTAACAGCTTGACATACTTAGAATATTTCCCAACACCCTTAGCAGATTGTGATCCACCCCTTATATTTCAACAGCAAGGATACCTTGTTCAATCATCATGAGGAGCTCTTCAAGCTCTGTATCCTTTCTCTTTCTCCTGGGCTTAATCTTGGGTTCCACTAGTGAGGTACCCTTGATTTGTTCTTCAGGGATCAAGCCCAGGTTTTTGACTTTCTCCATCAGCATTTTGACGTATGCTCTGATAGTTTTAGCAGTTTCAGATTTTGATTTACTCAGGGAAACAGCCAATTCAACCCATTCTTTGTACCCCATCCAAGCAACATCAGCATACTCATAAGCTTCCAGTTCTGGACCCTTAGCACCTAGTCTGGTTATCTAAAGCTTCCACTGCCTGTCTTTCTTTGAAATAGGGACAGCTTTGACAATGGTTTCCTTGGCAAGTCTTCTATTGGCCACATCAAAGAATTTCTTTTTTTCCATGTAGTCAAAATGTACTTGGGCTTTAGCTGAAGAGGATACAGGCTTTAACTTGGTCACTAAGACCTGTGAACTCTTTTCCTTCTCTCCATCTTTATCAGTCATTGACTCTTTTGCAGCCTCTAACAATTTCCTTTGAACATCCAAGGAGGGAATTTTAACTTTGCTTGCCTCCTTAAATGCAAAGGCTTTGGCAGCTTTGGCAGAGGCTTCTTCCTTCTTGTAAGGTCTACACACTACGGATCTATCTAGACGCGAGACCGTCAACGAGTGCGGAATCCTCGTTAACGGGTTGACGGAAACTACTCTCACTCGGAACACGGAGACTATCAACAAGCTGTACGAACGACGACGGATGCACCTACGAATTGATTCTCTCCGAAACAACACTAAAAACACTGATAAACTCGAAATCGCCTTTTGCTTAATCTCACTCGAATTCTGCAAAAAGTCCTCTAATGATTCGAGTTAATCCCTAATTATAGATGCTAATTCGAGTTTGCCATGGGCCAAACTCGAATCAGGCCCAAGGCCCATTCGAATTTGTCCCCTTGACATTCTCGAATCTGCCTAAAGGATACATTCGAATCGGCTATAGATTCGAATCTGGTTCACTTGTGAATTCGAATTTACTCTAAATTCGACTTTCACATGTTTAAACCCATATTTGAAACTTATGTTTTTAACTTATGTTTGATTTATCTTTGATCTTTATGTTTGAACTTCTTGTAATATATTACATCAAGTTCAAACATGCATACAATAACTACCAAACATATATAAACATATATATCAAACATTTGTTAATACCCAATACTTTGAATATTACTTACACCAAAATGTAAGATCACTTAGATTGCTATCGTCACACAGGGTGTACCAACAGACTCCCCCTTGACGATAGCTTCTAACTAACTATTTTCATTCTGATTAAGTACTAGAGCTATATATACTACTTCCTGCATATATACCTGCATTTATACATACTTTTACTATCTTCTGGAACATCCTGGCATCAGACCTCCATCCTTCATGAAAGAAGATAGGTTGATCATTCAGCTTCTTCAGGTCGCCCTTTGATAGATTTATTAAGTGCAGTGGATCATACACTCTCAAACTTACTTTGTCCTGAGTATCTTCCATGACTGCTTCAGCTGTGTCATTATCGACGTACCACCATTTCATGTTGCCTAGAACATCTTGTGGCATTGATTTCATTGGAACTTTCTTCAGACATCTCACAGGTTTGTATACCATCCTGGCCCATGGCCTACCTGTATAAGGATCTATTCTCGACTCATCCTCGACCCTCTTTCCAGTCCTTGGCTTGAGTTGTTCAAATTTGCCTGAACGACCTTCTTTCCTTATAATTTTTGCAATCAATTCTGCATACTGATCATCTCCAATATTAATCAGCTCCTTCCAGGCTAACTCTTTCAACTCAATCTTGGGCAGTGTATTGAATACTTTAAGTGTTTGCCTCAAGTATTGAAGACCATCTCTCCTTTTCAAAATAAATAGCTGCAATTCTCGATCAAAGAACCAGCTTATAATTCCTCCTAAGAGATTTCCTGCACCCGGAATTCTCATTCTTTCCTTCATCTTTGGCTTTGTCTTCTTTTCTTCCTTGCGGAACCAAAGCTTCATCA
Organism: Centrapalus pauciflorus; assembly: GCA_020465985.1. Lineage (NCBI taxonomy): Eukaryota > Viridiplantae > Streptophyta > Magnoliopsida > Asterales > Asteraceae > Centrapalus > Centrapalus pauciflorus. The sequence continues at coordinate 15,512 of JAANYP010000293.1, forward strand.
ACTCATCCCTAGATGGCTCCTTCTCTGCTTCTTCAAGTTGTGAGTCTTCGACTGAGGCTATCTTAATGTCATCTATGTCAATCACATTGTGATTATTGCGCACATATAATTCCGTGATAGGTTGTGAATTTATGATCACTTCGTTGACGTTATCATCCTCGTCCTCTATTACTTCATCGTCGGATCTCCAATCAACAATCTCCTCAGGTACAAATTCCCCTTCCTCCAACTCCTCTACTTCATCTTCAAAATCAAATTCCATTAGCTCTTCCTCAATATCTTTTAGCGCATATATCATATCGCTCTCCAAAGTCCTCGAGGAACCAGCCTCTCCTCCTTCACCTCCCAACTGACTCGGCTCCCCCTGAGTCTCAGAATCCTGAGCAGCAGAAAAATCTACTGGCTCATTATGTCTTTGTGTGTTGGGATCATTGCCGTCATTATCTCCATCATTATTATCATCCCTGGGCAGCTCTACTTGATCACGGCAGCTTGTCTCCCCCTGAGCCTTTAGATATTAAAATAATTGCTCAATCAGGGAGCGCATCGATCGTAGTTCAGCCGCTTGATCAACCACAAAGGTTTTCAGCTCTAAGTTTTCTTCCTGAACCTTGCCCACAATCTTCTTCAGCTCGACATTTTCAATATCTAGTTGGGCATTATGCTTTTGTAATTTCACCGATAGCCATTGTCAACCCAAAGATTTGAATTTGTTGAAAATCTACTCTGCTCCTCAGCTTAGAGAAACGTTGATTCTCCATGAAGGTGGATGAAGTTGATGGTATGGAATGAATGGGGGTTGGAATGATTGGTGACGGAATGTACGGTTCAACAGGTGGTGTTTGTGGTGGAATGGAAGATTGAGCGGGTGATGGTGGTTGAGGGATTTCCGGCTGCGCAGCAGAAGCTGAGGTAGCTCACTGCATAAAGCGATGACGTTTTGCCCTTTGCCTGGTAATCAACGGGGCAACGTCTTCTTCCTCAAAATCAGAGTCATCAGACTCCCTTGATGCTCAACGCCTTGTAGCTTCTTCAGTCACCATCAATCGCGATCCATATGTTCCTATTTGTATGGATGGTTCTTCATTTACAGGCCCTGGAACTTCAACTTCTATCTCTTCCATATCTTCAGACTCAGAAGTTGAGATGGCTTCGCCTTCTGGCAACGATTGATACTCATCAATTTGCCTAAGAACGTCATCTTCTCCTTCCGGAGGCTCTAACAAATCTCCAATTAATTCAGCAGTTATTTCTTCATTAGCATGTGGACCAGCTGCCCAAATCTCCTCCAATGTCTGAAGTGTAGGATCTACTTCAGATGGTGCACTTGAGGGTACAGCCTCTTCCGGCTCTTAAGGCTCTTGCATTTGGCTGGTAGAAGGCCTGTCTGCCTGAACTTGACTTGCTGAAGGCCTTTGACGTCTTCTTTGCTGCTGAGGTCTTTGTTGTTGACGCTGTTGATGTGGCTGTCGTTGCTGAACTTCCACCGCCCCTGCCCAGTTGGCATCTAGAGGCGCTACAAAGTTTGGGTCAATTACAGCTCCAAATAAAGGTGTCCCTATTGGGACAGCTAACCTTCCTCGGTGAGCGGAGCAATCGGCAAAGATTCTTTTATCAATAACTGCAACGCTCTGAATGTCGTTCAGCTACGGCAGATTTGGCAGAAAATGCCTGATGAGCATCATGACAAAACGTGGATAAAGAATAAATCTTTCTCTCTCCGGAGCCGTTATCTGATGAACGAACTCCGAGAAGAACATCTCTGAAAAGCAAAACTCCTGATTATAGACCAATGCGATTATCCCTGATTGGGTCTTCGATACGATATAATCAAATCCCGCTTTCTTCGCCGCGAAGCATACCATGAAAACGTGGGCCAGATATCGCCATTGCCCAATGAGCCCACTCTTCATACAGGATGTCTTAGTAACATCCAAACTATATCCCATCCTTACAAAGGCAGCCTGCCTAATACTTAATGGGAAATCTATAGGCCATTCTCTTGCTCCTGAGTTCCCAGCTGCAGAACTTGGTGTAGTATATCAGCAGAAAATACCAATGGCTGTCCAGCAATCCTTGTCCTTAGAACTGTTGGGGTGACAGTACAATCGACTTGCAAATGTTCATAAAATTGGCGCACATAGGGAATAACAATTTGGATATTGTGCGATAGTGCGAACGAGATCCTGGACTCTACCAAGAAATCCACCATCTGGCGGAAAGCCTGTGCTTCGGGGATAGCATGGTCCAAGGGAATGACCATATTATGCTTCGGAACAAAAACTCTATCCGCCATGTCTGCACAACATATCAAATAAAATATTAGAATTATTAAACATGAATAAACTTGTTTAAATTCAAATTTGTTTTATTTCGTCCTTATACAAGTACAAAATCCAACACAAATGAATTTCTGCAAGTTTAATTAAAATTTGAATTAAATAATTCAACCATAATGACAAAGTCGAATCAACAGATTCGAATGACCATATATTCGAATTTGATGTACCATTCGAGTCTAATGACCAATTCGAGTTTACTGACAAACTCGAATTAGGCCATGAACAGATTCGAAAGTGTCGGCCACCATCATCACTAAAAACCATGATTTTAACCATTTTGGACTCAGAAAATCTCATGTATTAGTCCTACTAGGTTCTAATCAATGATATTTGTAATTAATTTGACTTTTTACCGGTTCAAAGTTTGTAATTTTGAAAAACAAACCTTCTACCAATAAAACCTCAAAATCTAATGATTTTGGCTTAAATGGAGTATAATACTACTTAAATCTTGTACAAAACACTTGATTATACCTAGATCTATGAGTAGTATCGAACCCACACAGAAAGAAACTCGACAAATAGTTGATTTCTTGAAAATGGCAAACTCGAGAGTTAGATTCGAAATAGCTTCAATAAACTCGAGAGTATAGATTCGAGAACAGTTGGAATAATGACCATCACTGTTGACCTATTTATACCACCAACCTTCGAGTCTAATGTTTCTTTCGAATCTATTGACAGATTCGAGGCCATCCATTTTCGAGTTTAACCCAAACTCGAATTAACCCCTGAAACTTTGAAAATTTTGAAATAAATTCAACTTTTTCAACCTTTTCAACCTTATTGTGTAACGGAATAAACTATGCCAAATCTTTTACCCTAAGCACAAGATTTTCACGCAATGTTTATTTTATTCAACTATGAATGCACCCTTAGTAATTTTTGACCTTTTTCCTAAGTAAATTAAAAATAAAATAAAATAAAATAAAATAAAATAAAATAAAGTAAAATAAAGTAAAAATAAAATGTTAAAATTTTGAAGAAAAAAATTTTAACTTAGACTTAAACTATACTTATTTAAAATTATTAAAATTTACACTTTCAGTACTTAAGCTTTCACACTTAGGAATTTTTGATTCCTTTGATTGTTTGGCGTGACATACCCGTTTAGCCAATTGTTGGTATTTACCCCTTTAAACATGCTACACTTCGGAATATCCCTTGGCATTTTTATTTATCATGAAATTATCTTACGTGACTCAGACATAGACATACTTTTATGATCAAGACATACATGCAATGATTCTAACTTTTTGGTATTTGCAAACTTTCTTTAAAAGACAAACATCGGACACAGGTCTGTATTTTCATACAACAAAGTGTCTTAGTTTGACTTAAGGTTTATTTTTAAAGCTAGCAAGACAGCGGTGACAGGTCTGTACCGAGGTACAACAAAGCGACTTATCTTGCTAACCCGAATCAAAACAGAGGCAACAGGTCTGTACTTACGTACAACAGAGTTACATGTTTTTGACTCTCAATTCCTTATGATTTTTCTATGCTTTCCATTTTAAGATGTATTTGATGTTGCTATACATCCCCTGAAAGTTTGCATACCTCATTTAGACTCAAAGTTTGTATGTCTCGTACATAAAAATTAAGACCGATTGGTCATACATCTAAGTTAGCGACACGTTTGACTTTTTCTTGAATATTTTATTAGCCTTGAGATTCCTATACGTATTATGCCTACCAACACATCAAACTAAAATAAAGTATAACACTTAGAATTTAAGGTGCATTATGTGTGAAAGCCTAAACACTTAGAGTTTGTAACGACTGTGCTAATTTTCGTCACTTTGAACCTATGTATCTAAGACTTAACTCTTTTTCTGATATTCTCTTTTTTTTTTGAATTTTTTATGGTTTTCTCTCTTTTTTCTTTTGTTTTTCATAAGAAATAGCAAGAAAATAATATAACCTACTAACTTACTAAAAACAGAAACTATCCTAATTTAGCAAACTTACTATAAAAAGAAAGAAAGACTATGGCTATAAACGGGAATAAAAATTCTACTAAGTTCAATTTACTCTGGGTTGCGCATTCCATTTAGTTGAATCAAATATTCAAACCGTGACTTATCAAAGGCTTTGGTAAATAAATCAGCATTATTATCGTCCGTTGCTACTTTTACCAACTTGATTAAGTTCTTTTCAGCACAATCACGTATAAAATGATGTCTTATGTCTATGTGTTTTGTTTTACTGTTATAGCAATTGTAGATTGGTTATCTATCCTAATAGGAGTTTGAGTGTAAGCCAAACCGTAATCCCGCAATTGTTGTTGTATCCACAGAACCTGTGAGCAGCAACTACCAGCAGCAACATACTCGGCTTCGCACGTTGACACGGCTACCGACGTCTGTTTCTTGCATTGCCAGGAAACCAGACTCCCTCCAAGGAATTGACAACCTCCAGTTGTTGACTTGCGCGTCAAGCTGCATCCTCCGTAGTCTGAATCCGTGAATGCCTCCAACTCTAGATCTCCCTCCGCGTGATACCAACGTCCCAGCTTCAGTTTTGACTTGAGGTATCGTAGAATCCGCTTCACAGCTTTCATGTGCATTTCCTTCGGATTAGCTTGAAACCTAGCACAAATACACACAGCAAACATGATGTCAGGTCTTGAAGCAGTTAAATACATAAGTGATCCAATCATGGCCCGATATAACGTCAGATCCAGATCGGTATCACTTTCAGTACCCGGTCCGAGATTGTGATTCACTTGAATCGGCGTGCTGAAATGAGATGTCAGTTTCGTCCCTTCCATCCCAAAGCGCTCTAATATGTCATAGACATACTTCGTCTGATGGATAAACATTCCTTCCTTCTTCTGGTCAACTTGCAACCCCAAAAAGAAATTCAACTCACCCATTGCACTCATCTCGAATTTCGACTTCATCACCTTCTCAAAATCTTTGCACATTTGCTCGTCTGATGATCCAAAGATGATATCATCGACGTACACTTGTACCAAGATGAAGTGTTCTCCCTTTCTTTTAACGAACAGCGTACTATCTATCCTACCCCTTTCAAACCCGTTCTCTAACAGATGGTTGGATAAAGTCTCGTACCACGCCCTTGGTGCTTGATGCAATCCATACAGAGCCTTACCTAATTGATATACTCTGTCTGGATATTTTCGGATCTGTAAACCCGGGCGGCTGTTCTACATACACCAGTTCCTTCACTTTACCATAGAGGAAAGCACTCTTAACGTCTAGTTGATATACCTTAAAGCCCTTGAATGAAGCAAAAGTCAGGAACAACCTAATGGCTTCCAGCCTTGCTACTGGCGCAAACACCTCATTGTAATCGATTCCCTCCTCTTGGTTGAAACCCTTTACAACTAACCTAGCCTTGTTGCGAGTGACTATACCCCGATCGTCTCTTTTGCACTTAAAAACCCATTTGGTTCCTATGGCAATTTCCCATCGAGGTAATGGAACTAACTCCCATACTTCTAGTTTCCTAAACTGAGAGAGTTCTTCCTGCATCGCTTCAACCCAGGAGTTATCCTTTAGTGCCATTTGCACATTTTTCAGCTCTACTTGCGAGATGAAACAGGAATAGAGGCAAGTATGAAAGGCCTTGGAGTCATTTATCATCGACAACAACACAGTGTTGTTATTTAAACTACTCCTTGTCCTCACACCCTCATTAGGATTTCCTATGATGCTTTCTATAGGATGGTTCTTGTTGATCCTAGAGGTCTCTATCTCGTCAACTCTCAAATTATCTCCTAAGTTAGATCCTATTTCACCTAGTGGGGGAACATCCTCAGAGTCCACATTTTCCTCCTCGTGGACATTTTCCTCACAGTTGGAATGTGTTGTCTGAGTCTGATTCTCAGTTGAATGTGCTTCTGGATCAGTGACTTCTGGAGATCCATCTTCAGTCGAAGTAGGCTCGGATGTGGATTGAAATGTAGTCCTCGGAAAGGTATGACCTTCGTCATCCAGATTCAACGTCGCCATGTCCTTTTCGATCGTACCTGCATTTTCATCCAAAGGAATGTTAAATGACTCAAACAATTTATCATAGTCAAATATCCATTCCGGACCTGTTTGGGGTTCATGTGTATGACTTGTGACTTCAATGTTATACACAATCTCTACTGTACCATTCGTTTTGTTAAAAAACCCGTTTGTTTGGTGAGTTCAGCACATAACCTAGGAAGTATCCTTCGTCAGCCTTTTCACCAAACTTAGGTTGATGTTTATTTCGCAATAAAGTACATGGTACCCCAAACGGTTCGAAGCCAGTTAAATTAGGTGGCCGTTTATTCAAGATTTCATAACAGGTTTTGTTCAAAGATTTGACAGTAAGGACCCGGTTTAAAACATGGCACGCGGTATTCACTGCCTCCCCCCAAAACATGTTAGGAAGCTTTGAATCCGAAAGCATGGTCCTTGCTGCCTCAATCAATGTCCTGTTCTTTCGTTCGGCCACCCCATTTTGTTGAGGCTCATACGGTGCACTAAATTGATGCAGTATGCCCTTTGAGAGGCAATATACACCAATTACAGTGTTTTTAAACTCAGTTCCATTATCACTACGAAGCCTTTTAACCCGTGTTCCATAGGAATTCTCCACTTGGTCTAAGAACCCAATGAGATTGGATGCCGTCTCGTCCTTTGTACCTAAAAAGAAAACCCAAGAAAATCGTGAGTAATCGTCAATGATAACTAAACAATACCAACTACCTCCTATACTCCTTTTGTTGATTGGTCCGAAAAGATCCATATGCAACAAATCGAATGTAGAGGTTATGGAATTCTGAGTCTTGGACTTGTGTGCCTTCTTATGTTGTTTTCCCTTCTTGCATGGTAGACACTTGTCCTCGAACTGAAAACTCCTCATAGGCACACCTTGCACCAACCCATGTTTCGTTATATAATTCATTTTTCTTAGGTGCAAGTGTGCCATGCGTCTGTGCCACAAAACTGATTCAGTCTCCGAAGCTTTAGATAACAAACAGATTGGCCCCATCGAAGTTTCCGGCTTGTTCATATCGAGCATGTACAAGTCATTCTTCCTTGGTGCCCGCATTAATATCCACTCTTCAGGAATCTTGAATCCCGGTTTTAGCACTAACGCTTCAGTGTCAGTGAACAGCACTGAATTCTTCTTGTCACAGATTTGAGATACACTAATGAGATTGTGGACCAGTTTATCAACGTGATAAACATGATCCAACTTGATCGTCCCATTAGTGACCACTCCGGTACCCGTGATGTTTCCTCCTTTATTTCCCGCGAATGATACAAATCCCCGATTCCCACCCTTGAAGTCTGTAAGGAGACTTCTTTCCCCTGTCATGTGCCTGGAGCATCCACTGTCGACGAACCATTTGTTGTTTGGACCTGTGGTAATCTCCTGCACATGAAAGAAAATAGGTTAGTTATCACGGGGAACCCAAGCCATAACTGACTTGGTTATACCATTCTCGTCCACATACTTAAACTCTTTCAAAAACCCATCTCGCCTTTCAGGTGACTTGGATCGTTGAACAGGAGTTTGTTGTGGTGCCGAGTGATGTAAATTCACTCTTTGCCTTTGAGTAGGCATTTGTTGTGGAGCTCTTGAATAATTCCGATTATACTGCATTTCAGATTGAGATCCCTGAGCTCTAACCGGTGTGTGATGTCTAACAGGAGTATGTGACCTAACTGGAGTGTAAGCTCTTCTAGGTGTTGTACTCCTATAGACTTGTTGAGGTCCTGACCTAGATTGATTAGGGACTCTATTCGGTGAATTAGTCCTAACTTCTTCTTTTGCTCCACCTTTTACCGGTATTTGTTTCACAACTTGTTTTGGTGTAGCCTGCACAGTTTTCTCGGTACTCTGAGAACTACTAGTGCTCGCCACACTTGATGAAGGCTTAGCTTGTGATGGCTTCCCTATCTTAGGTGTAACATCAGTTTTCCTAAGTGGACAGTTAGAAGCAACATGCCCCTTTTCATGACATCTAAAGCAGGACATCTTGTCAATGGACTTCTTGTGTGTGCCCTTAGACTTAGGTGTCTCACTAGTGTCTTGGTCTTTTTGAGCATCTATTGTGACTGGTTCATCGTCCTGATCATTAAAATCAATTTTATGTTTTCCTGCAGGTGTTTCACTGGAGGAAGACACAAGTTTGACTTTCTTAACCTTGACGGTTGTATCAGTCACCTTAGGTGTATTTTCTTTTATAGGCTCAGACACAGGTGCAGGTAATTCCTCTAAGTCCACTGATTTCTCAGTTTTCTTCTGAGGTTGAGGCACATAGTTGGCATTAAATGGTGGAGGAATCTCATGAAATCCTAGACCTACAGGCTTTTTAGATTGGCGTTGAGCATCTAAAACTTTCCCTAGGTTCAGACTTGAGTTCCTAAACTTTTCTAGCTTACTATTAGCCTGCTACCTTCACCTTAGTTTCAGCTAGCTCTACTTCTTTGGTCTTAAGATCTTTGGTCAAGGCCTCTACATGCTCATACATCAGTTCAAATCTAACACATTGCTCACTCAGCTTGTCTTTTAGAACAATGACATCTTGTGCATCAGCCTTAAGTTTATCCCTAAGATCTTGCTTAATGTCATTCAGGCTAGCATTATCAGATTTTAAAGACTCATTTTGAGCAGATATGTTTTTATGTGATTCTAATACTAGATTCAATCTGTCGTTAGAAGTAACACATGAAACACATAATTCTTGGAAAAGAGAGTAATTCAGACTTACCTTTGTGTGATCTGATTCGACGTTGGCCATTTGAGCGGCAAACTCCAGAAGTGTCTGATCATTCGACTTCTCCACCCACATCGGACTGCTGTCCCTTGTGTTCTGCTCTTCCCCTCCACATCCACTCTCAGTGACTTCAGCCATAAAGGCTCTAGCATTAGATTCCGGATGTGAGCTCCAGTCGTAGGTACCATCCAGCTGTCTGTCTGATGTGACGTTTGATAACAGACCAGCTATATTTGCTTGACTGGAAGATGAACTCGGAAGGTATCTCTATTGAGATTGGTTCTGAAACTGCCCATGATGCTGATTCTGCCCTTGGTAAGTATCTACCATCGGTCTCTGACATTCTCTGGCGAAGTGTCCCAGACCTTGACAATTGTAGCATTTGACCTTGGACTTATCAAAGCCAATCCCCTTATTATGCATATTCAGATTCCTACCAGTCCGTTTGATGAATCTTTTAACCCGTTGGGTTACCATGGCCAGTTGCCATTTGAGATCCATCTCCTCAAGGTCATCAGGGTCTACCTGATCGTAATCTTCATCCCAGAGTGCAGGATCGTTTATTTTCCCTTGAACGCAGTTCCCATATGCGGCCACAAATGACGCCAATAGATTCAAATGTTCTTCGGCCGATTTAGTGCTCATGGGCATCTTAGAGTAGCCCTGAGATGTTGATGCCTGTGTTGCCTAAGGTTGCAGTTCTTCCGATCTACCCAACCCTAAGAACGCTCTATTCAGTGTGTCGTCAGTCTCAGTTGGTGACGACGTTTCTCCGGTGAAAAACGTTGTAGCGGTTTTCATATCAGTTGGCGCTGAAGGTTTTGTTGATTTTCCAAAATACATGGCTGGATTTTGGACTTGTTCATAATCTGTTTCGCCCTTCAGTAGCTCGAAATGATAAGCTCGCAACGTTCCCACTACATCTTCCAACGATTGAGTATAATACTTATCTTCATCAAGCTTGATCATAGCCACGTACATCGCCCATTTGGCTGGTAAGGCATCAAGAAGCTTAATATTCTCTTCTGTATCGTTATACTCAATGCCATGACTCTTAAGCTCTGTCAGCAGATGATAAAAGCGGGTGATGGTGTCGTCCAGCTTTTCATCCTTCAAAGCCTTGAAAATCGCAAACTGCTGTTTCAACAATTCCATGTGCTTCCTCCGAACCCTCGGATTACCCTCACACCTCTTTTCCAGCGTCTGCCAAAGCTCCTTAGATGTCTTCTGATTGCGGAATGTGTGCAGTATGTCCTGAGGTAATGCCATTCGAATAATCGAAAATGCTCGGTTCTTGGGCTTCATATAGCTTCTTATCATCCTCCTTCATCATTTGATATGATAAGACTCTTTGACGGCCTTCAACTTCGGTTGTAGGTGGGATGTATCCTTCGTCGATACATATCCACATTCGCATGTCGTTGAAACGCACAAAATCGGCAAACCGATCTTTCCACCAATAATAGTCTTCAAGTTTCATCAGCTTAGGCGGAGTATTAGCTTTCCCCACCTCATGATCCATCTCCAGAAACCTTTGTAAATTTGTCATTGTTTCAAAAGGAATTGAATTTTAACTTAGTAAATTTAATTCGAAATTAATTTAAGTTAATTCTTTCGAATTTAGGTAAATTCGAATATAATCAAGTTTAAATCTATTTGGGATTAAATTCGATTAAGTTCTGAAATTCAATTAAACTCGAAATGGTGATAAACTCGAAGGTATCCAAATTCGAAGGTCCAAGCAAACTCGAAACGCAGACAAAGTCGATCTCGAGACAAACTCGAATGCCCCTAGTCGACTCTAGACCAAAATCGAATCAAACTCGAATCACTCGAAAGCAAAGTCGAAAGGAGCGGATTTTTGGTTAGACTCGAGACTAAGAAAAACCCTAATTACTCCTAACATATTCGAGCGCCGCAAACTCGAAAAACGGCTAATACTTGGATTTTTTAACGTTTTTCAGATTAAATCAATATTTTTACAACGAAAAATATTGATTTCGATCAAAAACGTGAAAAACACCAAAGTATTTCCCGGATCCCAACTTGATAAGCTCCAAAAACACGAAAAACACAAACACTTGAGAGAAAAACCGTCCAAAAGCATCAAGAAACCTAGGATGAACACGAAGAACACCCCCTAGGCTCTGATACCAGTTGTAAGGTCTACACACTACTGATCTATCTAGACGCGAGACCGTCAACGAGTGCGGAATCCTCGTTAACGGGTTGACGAAAACTATTCTCACTCGGAACACGGAGACTATCAACAAGTTGTACAAACGACGACGGACGCACCTACAAATTGATTCTCTCCGAAACAACACTAAAAACACTGATAAACTCGAAATCGCCTTTTGCTTAATCTCTCTCGAATTCTGCAAAAAGTCCTCTAATGATTCGAGTTAATCCCTAATTATAGAGGCTAATTCGAGTTTGCCATGGGCCAAACTCGAATCAGACCCAAGGCCCATTTGAGTTTGTCCCCTTGACATTCTCGAATCTGCCTAAAGGATACATTCAAATCTGCTATAGATTTGAATCTGGTTCACTTGTGAATTCGAATTTACTCTAAATTCGACTTTCACATGTTTAAACCTATATTTGAAACTTATGTTTTTAACTTATGTTTGATTTATCTTTGATCTTTATGTTTGAACTTCTTGTAATATATTACATCAAGTTCAAACATACATACAATAACTACCAAACATATATAAACATATATATCAAACATTTGTTAATACCCAATACTTTGAATATTACTTACACCAAAATGTAAGATCACTTAGACTGCTATCGTCACACAGGGTGTACCAACACTTCTTTTGTCTTTCCAGATTCTCATGCTGCTCTTCCTTGAATGAATAATAAGTCTCCAGTGAAATGCCCATTTTTTTGGCTTGAGACTTGTCAAATTTGAGCTGAGCAGTTTTGAGATACTCAATGTCCACAGAGGCCTTTTCTTTACCCGTTGTTGTTTTAGCTATAACAACTTCAGTTTCCTCTTCTTCAGTTTGTTCTAAAATCAGATGTGTCCTCCTGCTTGGCCTGTCCTCGGGAATGGATTCGTCCCCCTTAGATGATGTAGGGTTTAGAGATCCAACTTGAGTACGCTGAGCAGTTTCAGAGACTTTAGATGAACCTGCAATAGGACCAATTTGTGAAAGACCTGCTACATGCCCTACTGAAGCTGATTTCTCCTTAGAGGGAGAAGAAGATTTCTCCCCCTTAGACTTGGTCTTCGAGGCAGATATCTTTTCCCCCTTTCAAGGAGATGGCACAGAGCCTTCAACAATAGTTCTGCCTGAAGGAACGGATCCAACAGGCTGGGTAGCAGCACTTTTGGGAACAGGTTTGGAACCAACAAGGTTGTGCACTAGGAAAGCCAAGTTGTCCTTAACCTCTGCTAACTAGGTAACATAGGTATGAAGAGAAGAAGAATGAGAGGTTGCAAGGGAGGACAGCTGAGAGATAGCTTCCTTGTCAGATGCTGTGAACACCAAACATTGAAGCAGTGCAAGAGTCGGTTCAAGGGAATCTTGCATATCAACAAAGTTTGAGGACACAGAATTGGAGAGAGATACCACTAAGGTATTTAGGCTGGCCAAAGTGGATGCTAGAGTGGTTGAGCAGGTTTCAACATGGCCTGACAGCTATTGGGAAACAAATGACAATGTGGACATGGAGTATTATTGGTGAGTAAGAATTGAGGAGAGGGAGGAGGATAGTTATTGCAGTTGTGTAATGAGTGCAAGCAGCTGAGATGAGAGGTCAGTTTGGGGAGCAGGGGTTGGAAAAGAGGTCCTGAACGAATCTAGAAACCCTTGAAGCTGAGCAGACACAGAGTCTGCTATGGTAGAAGGAAGGGTGGTCATAGTATTTTCCAAAGAACCAACTTTGTTGGTCAGCACAGAAAAATTGATCCTTCAAAGATAGATCTTTGGGTGATGGAGGTGTATGGGTTAACTATTTGGATTGGGTGGATGGTGAGGAGTGTGATGGGGATGGGGATGGGGATGGTGAGGATTGAGGAGTGTGGGGTTCAGTAGGTGATGGTAAGGATACTTTGGATAGAAGTTTCATAGCTTGAGTATAAGTTAAATGGCCCAGCTTGGAAGGGTCAAGGGGACCTTTAGCAGTGGCTGTATTTGCATCATGAGGTGAAGGGATAAGAGATGGTGGCCTTTCAGATGCAACTGGTAATGTGACACCTTCATGAAGACCAGTGGTAATTCCCTCTGTAGTACCTTGGTTTATTGGCACCTCTTCATGGGGAGATGGGATATGCAGTTCAACATCATCAGTGGTAAAACTGATGATGGGATGTGCACTTGGGGAGCACCCTCACCAAAGGGATGTTCTATTCCCTCAGGTTCATCAGCTTGGGAAGATGGTCCTTCAACAGCTGTTAGGTGTTGAACAGCTACATCACTAGGAGCAGAAGTGGAAGGCTGATCTGCTAGATGGTCTATTCTAGCAGATTTGGCACCTTGTGCATACTCAGTATGTGAAGAAGAAATATGAGGGGTGACTGTGTGGACTCAGTGTGGAGTGGAGAGGGCTCCTGTCTTTCAATGTCTTCAGCCAGTTGAGAGGCTTGGACAATTGATGTGGAGGTCTCCTTTTGTACAACTGGTTCCTGTTGGGAGGAACCAGAGGGCTCAGGCTGACTCTAGGTTGACTCTTTATGAAGTGAATCCTACTTCATAATGGCTGCACTTACTCCCAATAAAGAAAAGCAAAAGCAGCAGGGTTTGCTTCTCTTCAACTGACTCCTGTTGGGAGGGGTCAGAGGGGCTAGTTTGAGAGGAGTTTTTCTTTTTGGCTAAAGACTTTCTTCTTAGCCTAGAGTATTGTGATAGAGTGGGTGATTAAGGACAACTAGTGGGGAGTTGTGTTTGGACTGGAGGTGAGACTGGGTCAGAAACAGTAGCTTCAGCATGTTCCATGGTCTCAGGTGCCACAGAGGCACCAGCCACAAAGGTTGTAGGTTCAACAGATAAACCAGGGTGACCAGCCTACTCCCCCTCAGCCACTGAGGCTAATAGGGTAGACTTAGCTGTTTTAGCCTTCTTTCGGACAGGCTAAGCTTCACTTGATTGCAAGGCCCTTTTGATCAGTTTGGGCCTTGATTTGGATTTTCCCTTGGGAGCAGTGACTGGATCCACCTTCTGAGTAGAAGGTCCTTCCACTAAACCAAGCAACCTCCTCATTGGTGTTGACAGAGGATGTTAATTTTCAAGAACTGGGGCATAGAACACCCTATTTCCAATAACATGAAATGCAGTTGTAGACAAGTAAGGTTGAGTGTTGTAAAGTTGCTCACCACATACATGTTTGAAAATGAGACTAAGGAACCTTGGACATCTGACAGATGCTGGCGTTGTTGTTGCTCCACCAGATTCCTTAGGTTCAGGAAAATCCACCTTGCCATGTTCAGGGTTGTCCCATCCACAAACTGTAGGACAATAGGACTCTCATCCCTGCTGAGTTAGTCAAATGAGCCAACTTTGCAGCTGAGGCTCATGACGACTGAGGCGAAGAGAAAACTGTAAGTGGGAGATAGATCCCTCCTGAACAAGGTAGCACCCACTTTTGGTTCTTCTACACCACAGAAGCGTAGCAGATTGCCCATCTATTCGTTATCAGGCTAAGGTTTGTCATAGTTATCAGCACTGGGAAGATGAAGTACTTCCCTGAGAAGAGCAGGAGTGATCTCAATGGATTGAGTGCCATTGAGAATAGTTCCCCTAATAGTTTTGGTAGATGAATCATATGAACAGGTGTACCAAAACTCATAGACCATCTCTTGGTACATGACATCAGGAGAGGCTGTCATTGCATAGTGCAGGGGATGGGCTTGCAGAAACTCCACCACGGATTCATAACATTTTCCCACATAGTTTTTGGGAATGGTGAGATTAGCAATGTAGTTGGTGGGTTTGATTGTGAGCATTGTGTTGACAGAGGGACGTTTTTCAACATCATCACCAACGAACACAGGTAGAAGGGGGTTATTTTGTTGAGCCACTTGAGAGTGGTAGGGATGCATGATGGTTGGACACTTAGTCTGTTTAGGGTTTATCAGAGAGTTATGGAAGCAGTATGAAGAAGAAGATGATGAAACAGTGGTTTAGGTATTTATAGGATTTGAATGTGAGTGAGTAGGAGAGAGAAAGGTTTGGGCGGTTGATTTGAAATGTTTCATAACGGAAAATGGAACGGTTTACCATGTAAGAACGGTTGTCAGACCAACTAGACCTTTTTAATTTCTAACACACATAACAAACATTATCCGCAGGTAATTAAGTTTAATAAATACGTAATTTAAGTAACTTAAATGTGAAGAAAGACAATAAAAAATTGATGGTCTAAGTCGTTGTTCACACCTGTGATGAACAGGTTTCGTCATATACTGATCACTCTTCAAGTTGTTCATGCAACCTGTGCAGCTATACAAGAACAGGTTTCATTGTGAAACCTGTTCAATAGCTAAACTGGTTACAAGGCAATGCCTTGTATGACAGATTAGGAAAGTGAGCAAGTTGGAAGTTTGTACAACAGAACAGGTTTGAGATCAAAACTTATTTTGTCAAGCCTGTTATACGTCCAAGTTGTTCAAGTTTTCAAAAACTGGCTAAGTATAGGACAAGTAAAACTTGTCCTGTCCAAGCTGTTCTGAGAAATTTTGACAGATTTGGATAAGGGATCTTTAGAACATTAATGACACTCAGTCACTTTTATTTAACATACCCAGCTTGCTTACAAGGTAATTAAACCTGTTTTCATCAAGAGGTTTGGTGAAAATATTTGCAAGTTGTTCTTCTTTATAAATAAAACTTATCTCCACATTACCTTTTTGGATGTGATCCCTTATGAAGTGATGTCTGACCTCAATATGCTTTGTTCTAGAGTGGAAGACTGGATTATTGGAGATAGCTATGGCACTTGTATTATCACACAGAATAGGAGTTCTCCTATATACAAGACAATAATCCTCAAGCTGATGCTGCATCCATAGAATCTGCCCATAGCAGCTTCCAGCAGCAATGTACTCAGCCTCAGCAGTTGAAGTAGAAACAGAATTCTGCTTCTTGCTGCATCAACTAATAAACTTACCACCAAGGAGTTGACATTCACCTGTTGTGCTTTTTCTGTCTAGCCTGCAACCTGCAAAATCAGAATCTGAATAGCTAATTAGTTCAAGGCTGGAGTCTTTGGGATACCAAAGACCCAAACCTGGTGTACCCTTTAGGTATCTGTAGATTCCTTTTATAGCAGCTAGATGTGATTCCTTAGGATCAGCTTGAAACCTAGCACATAAACAGGTAGCAAACATAATATCTGGTCTGCTGGCAGTTAAGTATAGCAAGTTCCCAATCATGCCTCTGTAAGTTGTTACTGAAACAGCTTTGCCACAGGCATCAGCATCCAACTTTACATTGGTTGCCATTGGGGTTTTGATGGGAGAACATTGATCAAATTTAAACTTTTTCAAAAGATCCAATGTGTACTTTCTTTGATTGATAAATATTCCATTGGAGGCTTGTTTAACCTATAATCCTAGTAAGAAAGTAAGTTCACCCATCATGCTCGTTTCATATTTAGATTTCATGAGCAGTGAAAAATTCTTGCATAACGGTTCATTAGTAGAAACAAATATTATGTCATCCACATAAATCTGAACAAGCATAATATCAATTTTCACCTTCTTTATGAACAATGTGGTATCCACTTTACCTCTGGAATAGCCATTACTCATAAGGAAATCAGTAAGAGTGTCATACCAGGCTCTAGGGGCTTGTTTTAGACCATAGAGAGCTTTGTCCAACTTATAGACAAAAGCTGGATGTTGTTCACTTTCAAAACCTAGAGGCTGCTTGACATATACTTCTTCTTGTAGCTTACCATTCAAAAATGCGCTCTTGACATCCATTTGAAATACCTTCATGCTCTTGTGGGCAACATGGGCTACAAACAAACGAATTGCTTCTAACCTGGCGACAGGAGCAAATGATTCAGGAACATCTTTGGGAGAAGCATTCTTGGACTCTTCAAAGGTGACATTGATAGATTCATCTATCACCTTTCTTTTGTGGTTGTACACTCTGTAGGCTTTAGAAATAGCAGAGTATCCAACAAACACACCATCATCAGCTTTGGGTTCAAACTTTGCCAGCTGATCCCTTTGATTCAGAATGAAGCAGGGACATCAAAACACATTGAAATATATTATATTTGGCTTCCTCCCTTTAAGTAACTCATAAGGAGTCTTGTTGAACCTTTTCACCACTAAGGATCTGTTTTGGGTGAAGTAGGAAGTGTTTACAGCTTCAGTCTAAAATGATGAAGGCAAACCTGATGCACAAAGCATGGTTCTAGCAGCTTCAATGAGGGTTCTGTTCCTCCTTTCAGCAACTCCATTTTGTTGTAAAGTTCTTACAGCTGAAAAGTTATAAGAGATCCCTCTTTCCTCACAGAAGTCCTCAAGAGTACTATGTTTGAATTCTGTACCATGATCACTTCAAAGCTGCTTAACTTGAGCAGAGTTCAGAACTTCCATCTTCTTGATAAATCCAATAATTTCTCTGGCAGCTTCTCCTTTGGTCTTTAGAAAGAAAACCCATGTAAACATTGTGAACTCATCAACCATTACTAGAGTGTATCTTCTACCTCCTAGACTTGGGACACTAATAGGTCCAAACAAGTCCATGTGGATTAAGAAGAGAGGAGTATCAATAGAAAAATTATGCTTGGATTTAAAAGATGTTTTTATCTGCTTGCCTTTCTCACAAGTTGTGCAGAGTTTATCCTTAACAAAAGTTATAGAAGGCAAAGCTGTTACCAACTCTTTTTTACAGAGTTTGTTGATGTTCTTGAAGTTCAGGTGTGATAGCCTTTTGTGCCATAACCACTTGAGGTCTGCATTGCTCCTTGAGATAAAACAGGTATCAGTTGTTGGATCAGCAGATTTCATGTCCACAACGTATACACCTTTCTACCTTTGTGCACACAGCACAACTTTGCCTTGGGGATCCAGTATGTACCCCAGGTGCTCATCAAAATTAACCTTGTAGCCAGCATCACAGAGTTGGCTAATGCTAACAAGGTTATGTTTTAGCCCAAACATATAGGCTACTCTTTTGAATATTGCAGCACCAGCTTGAAGGGTTCCATATCTTGTGTGGATCCCTAAACATTGTCACCAAAGGTGACCTTTAGGCCTTTTTCAGGCTTGAGATCACTCAGCAAATCTTTACAACCTGTCATGTGTCCTGAGCAGCCACTATCCAAGTACCAAACCTGGCTTGGTTATTTAACCTGCAGAGTGTCTTGGGGAAATATTAGTTTTTAGGGGAACTCGTCATAAGGATGAGTTCTCCTTCTTCATCAACATTTATTGATGGACCACTAAGATCTACACTAATATTTCCAATTTGGATTGTATCAGCATGAATACTTTCCTCAATGACCATGTTACTTCCAACACTGCAGGTTTTGCAATATTGGAACTAGCAGTGTCAGCAGGCCTTATGTCCTCAGTTTCAGGACAGTCTTTGGCCATATGAGTCTTCTTCCCATATTATAGAATTTTATCTTTTTAGTCTTTTATGAAGAAGTACCCCCAGAAACACATTCTGGGATATCTTTGTTGGACTTCTCAACAAGTTTAGCAAACTTATCACTTTTCTTAGAAGAACCAACAGTTTGAGTGGAAGGTACAACAGCAACAGCTTTGCATGTGTCCTCTTTCCTCTTTATGGGAGGGTAGAGATCAAACACAGGGAGTTTAATTGGCTTTTGTCCTTCCACAGGTTTGGAAAACTTATTTCCTGCTTTCTCAGGTTGAGCAATGGCTTTGCCTTTGCCTTTGCTGAGATGTGATGAATGTTGCCTATCAACTTGGTCATTACTTATGGTTTTAGCAATAGATTTTCCTTCATTAATAACCAGTTTTTCACTATGATTTAAAACTTATTAGAAATCATAGCATATCTGCTTCGAACATGAGACTTACCCTTGTTGAATGTAGGCCGCTTTCCTTTTGAAAACTTTTTCTCAAAATAGCCAGCATTAAAAGGGTTAACAGGTTTCTTCCCATCAGCTTTAGATCCAAAACCTGTCTGGTTGACAGGCCTTAGTACCCAAGGCTGCAGTTTTAACTTGTTTTCCCTTCTTTTGTTTATGTGAACTAGCTAGACACTTAGCAGGCTGATTTGATGGAAAACACATTCCATCATCAGTCGTATAGCTTTTTCACATAAACTGTCAGTGTTTTGAGGCCTGACAAACCTGTTTGTTGAGACCAGCTTTCCATTTACTCTTTGGATAAAAGTAATTGGAAGCTCACCAAGAGTGGATAAGTCTTCTTCTAGATTATTAAGCTCAACAATTGAAGCTGTTGTATCAAGATCTCCTCCAAGATAGGCTTGGATTTGAGCAGGTATCTATTGACTGATACAGTGGTTGACTTTCTGTGCTGACTGGCACCAAGAGTCAACAATCTTTTGAAGCTTAGCATGCTTTGAGTTTGTCTCTCTTTTCTTCTAATAAAATGCTGTTGATGTGTTTTACTTCATCAAGCTCAGTTTTCAACTTATGAAAGCTATCCAGTTCATTAGTTTTTCTTTCAAGATAAGTTTTATAACTTAGATATCTCATACTTCAAAGCATCATGCTTCTCAATAGCAGCTTTTAGATCAACAAGTAAATAATCAAACATTTTAACTTTTTTCTCAGAGTTGTAATCCTTAAAATTTTGTACCTTATACATCATGATCAGTTTGATCAAATTCTTCCATGCCAATTCTTTTACTTCACACTTAGGCAATGTATTAAAAACTTGAAGTTTCCTCCTTAAGTACTGAAACCCATCTCTTCTTTTAGAACAAAAAGCTACAGTTCCCTATCAAAGAACCTGCTAAGAATCCCTCCAGATAGCTTTCGTGGAGTAGGCAACTTAATTTTTTTCTTCACAGCCAATTCTGCCTTTTTCTCTTCTTCCCTAAACCATAATTTTCTCTTTTCTTCATTTGTAAGCTCCTTGTCCGGTCTATTAGTATCTGATTCATCATTTAGAGCTAATCTAAGCACTTGTATGTCAGTCGGACCCTAATCTTCAATTATATACTCTTGTGTAACCGGTTGCTTCTGTATTACTATCTCATCTGCTTCGTCTTCTTCATCCATCAATACTTCATCATCTGACTTCCAATCAGGAACTTCTTCTGGAACAAACTCACCTTCCGCAAGGTCTTCCTGATCTAAATCGTCTTCAAAATCAAAGATCACATCTTCATCATCAAATCCCGCCAAGGCTCCTATGATTTCTTGTTCTATAAACTCTGAAGCTTCGAGAGCCTTGCCTTTTCCCTGATCAGCTCTCGAGCTTGATGATCCAGGCTCCCCCTACACATCAGCTTGCTAAGCAGTCTCTTGTGAAAACTCTGCTAGCTCATTGTCCTTTTGTTGAGCATCTGGGTCACCTCCTTCATCATCTCTCTGTCTCCCCCTTAACTCATCACCCTTACAACTACTCTCCCCCTGAGCTGCAAGATCTTTTAATATTGGCTCCACTGGGGTCTGAAGAGTTACAATCTGAGATTGCTGGGCAGTCACAGTTTGTTGTAGATAGGCATTCTGCTGCTCTATTTGTGGGTTGTGCTTTTGAAGTTCCGAGACTGCCCTGGAGAGTTAGGAAATTTTTACTGTCTGGAGATCGACCTTAGTTTTTAATTGTGAAAAGCTTTGGTCATCTGATGGAGTGGATGTTGATGGAGTATTGGTAGCTATGGTTGAAGTTGACGGAGCGGCTGTTGATGTTGATGGAGCGGCGATTGAGGTGGATGGAGCTACTTGAGCTAGACATTGGTGCTTGGCTCTTTGTTGCCTTGTCACCAACGACTCTTCTTTCAAAACAAAATCTTCGTCTTTTTCAATTTCATCTCGAAGACTGAAAGCAGGACGACTAAGTTTCTGGCAGCGTACAACCAGCCGAGTGCCATGTGTTTCAAATGTTGTTGATGGATTATCTGCTTCCCTTAAGACTTCTTTAGAATCTAAATCAGATTCTGAATCAGTGGCAGACTCTACAGCCCCTTCTGCATGCTCCGGCTGGTAGTCTTTAATATCTTTGAAGATGTCATCCACATCCGCAGGCGGTTCCAAAATATCGTTAATGAGCTCCTCAGTTATGTTTTCCTGAGCTGCCTCGCCCTGCGCAAAAATCTCCTCCAACGTCTGCTGTATCGGGTCAGCCTGAGGTTCCGATGAAGATGCCTCAGCTGTCGCTGTTGTTGTTTGTGGAGGAGGAACTTCCTAAGCAACCAGTGCTTGCTGAGCCGGTGCTTGTTGTTGTGGTTCATCAGCCTCCCAGTCTTCAGCATCTGGGGCCACAAAATCTGGATTGATGATGGCTTCGAATAGTGGAGTCAACTGGGGCCTCACCTGCTCTACCCTCCTTGAATTATGTGATTGGCAATCCGCAAAAATTCGCTTATCTATATTTGCCACTACAACTTGCTCTGGCAGCTGGGGAAGATTGGGCAAAAAATGCCTTATTATCATCATTATAAATCGCGGATACATCAAAAATCTTTCTCTCGCAGGGGCGGTGAGCCGATGGACAAATTCGCCAAAGAAAAAGCCTGAGAAACTGTAAGGCTTATTGTAGATCAACGATATCATTCCAGACTATAGCTTAGATATCATAGTGTCAAATCCAGCTTTCTTCGGTGCAAAGCACACCATTATGACGTGCATGAGATATCTTCATTGGCCTATGACTCCACTTTTTACATATGACGCTTTGGTAATGTCTTGAGCATATCCCATTCTTAGAAAGGTCGCTTGCCTTATTGATGCAGGAAAGTTAATAGGGCCATCTTCCTGAGCAGCAGTGCCCAATTGTAGAATTGTCCTCAGATTATCAGCTGTAAACGAAACGGTTTCACGCTGACGGAAGCCCTCAAGAGCGGAGGAACTACTGAGCCGACGACATGCAATGATTGCCAGAACTGTCGGATATATGCCAGTATGAATGTAGGATTATGCGTCAGAGCGTACACGACCCTCGATTGAGTCAAAAACTCCAACATCTACCAATACGGCTGAGCTTTAGCGGCATGAAGAACTATGGTCATGTTCATATTATGCTTGTTGTAAAAAGCACGATCAGCCATTCCTACACACACAACAAGCAGTTAAAATGTTAAAATTGAAGTTTGGAAAAAATTTTAAGTTATTCAAACTTGATTAAGTTCGAACGAACTTAATTACGTTCGAACTTACTTAAATTCGAATAAACAGTATCATCGAACTTACTTAAGTTCGAACAGTCTGATGACCTTTGAACTTATTTAAATTCGAAAAACTCATTCGAACATGTCTGTCTTCGAAAATGCATATATTTTCATTATGTTCGAAATCCTGACAAGTTCGAGACTTGTTGAACAAGTTTGAAATCCTTAGAACAAGTTCGAAGTCGGCACTATCAAGTTCAATCTGATGATTTAAACCCTTTTAGACTTAAATTTCTAATGAATTTCATCCTAATTGGTACTAATCAAGATTATTGAGGATTATTTTAAGTTCCATACACCTAGTATTTAGCTATTTTAAACTTAAAATTTTCGAATATTATGCCCTTAACAGTCCCAAATAACACTTACTTAGTGATTTTTGATGTAAAACTACTAAGTCTATGTGTATGTTCGAGGGAATATGGAAAGCTTCGAGGAACAGGGATCAAAATCGAATTTTACGACAAGTTCGAAATCGGACTGACAAGTTCGAGATCGCTGTAATAAGTTCGAGAGGATTAAATTCGAGAGTAGGTGCACTGAATGAACTGAGTTGAACGATTTATATCCATTATGCTTCGAACTTACCTAAAGTTCAAACTTATCTTATGTTCGTTTGTGACTTCGAACTGAAGTCTAGTTTTGAACTTAATTGAAATTTTTGAAAATTCTTTAACAAAATCCAACTTTTTCAACTTCTTCATTTGACGAAACTTTTTCAACTTTGCGAAATCACTTCACACTAAGCATACAGATTATCATGCAAATTTATTTCTCCAACTTAAAATGCATCCTAGTAAATGACCTCGATCCTATTTATTTAAAAATTGAAATAAAATAAAACAAAATAAAATAGAATAAAGTAAAAGAAGGTTCAATCAGATAGCGGTGTCAACGCACTTTCAGTATTGCACTTTCACACTTAGGAAATTTAATTCCTTTGGTTGTTTGTCGTAACATACATTCCAAGTCGATTGTCGGTATGTTTTTCCATTTAAACATTCAACACTTAGGAATTTCCTTTGGCCCTTTTATTTATCAAGAAACTACCTTACGTATCCCATACTTAGACATACTTCTGTGATCAAGGCAGACACACAATAATTATGACTTTTTGGTATTTGCAAATTATCTTTAAAAGGAAAACGTCGGACACAGGTCTGTATTTACATACAACAAAGTGTCTTAGTTTGTCTTAGAGTTATCCTCATGTTAGCAAGACAGCGGTGACAGGTTTGTACTCACGTACAACAGAGTGACATATCATGCTAGTTGAAGTCAAAACAACGGTAACAGGTCTGTACTCACGTACGACAAAGCGACTTATTTTGACTTCGTTTACGTTACAAAACATTTTCTTTCTTTATTTAAGATGTATTTTGATGATGCTATACATCCCTAAGATAAATTTTCATACCTCATTGACAGACATTGTCTGTATGTCTCTAACATTGAAATTAAGACATTTTGGTCGTACATCTAAGTTAGTTACACATAAGACTTTTGCTTGATTATTTTATTAGCTTTTAGGAAATCCTTCATGTTTTACGACTACCAACATATCAGACAAGAATATGTATATCACTTAAATTTTATGGTGCATTATGTGAGAAAGTTTAACACTTAGAGTTTGTTAGACTGTGTTAAATTTCGTCACTTTGAACCTATGACTCTAAGAGTTTTCTCATTTTCCAATATTCTCTTTTTTTGAGATTTTTATGGTTTTCTCTCTTTTTTCTTTTGTTTTTCACTTTTAAGTAAAGTAAACAAATAAACTAAACTAATAACTTAAAACATTAAAAGAATGAAAAATCTACTGAGGTCAGGTTACTCTGGATTACGCATGCCATTAATTTGGACTAACAACTCAAAGTGTGATCTATCAAATGCTTTTGTGAGAAAATCTGCATTGTTGTCTTCCGTTGGAACTTTTACCAATTTAATCAAGTTTTTCTCAGCACAGTCACGAATAAAGTGATGTCCTGTGTCTATGTGCTTAGTCTTACTGTGCTTAACTGGAGTATTAGTTATTGCAATTGTGGACTGATTGTTCATCCTAATGGGAGTATGAGTATAAGTCAAACCGTAATCCCGCAATTGTTGTTAAATCCACAGAACCTTTGAACAGCAACTACCAGCAGCTACATACTCGGCCTCGCACGTTGATACGGCTACCGAAGTCTGTTTCTTGTATTGCCAGGATACTAGTCTCCCACCAAGGAACTGAAAACCTCCCGTTGTTGACTTTCTTTTCAAGCTACACCCTCCATAGTCTGAATCCGTGTAAGCTTCCAATTCCAGATCTCCATCAGCATGATACCAAAGTCCCAGCTTCGGTTTTGAATTCAGGTATCTCCAAATCCGGTTCACAGCTTTCATATGCATCTCCTTTGGGTTAGCTTGAAACCTGGAACATATACAAATAGCTAACATTATATCAGGTCTAGAAGCAGTTAAATACATAAGTGACCCGATCATGGCCCGATATAAAGTCGGATCCACATCAATATCACTATCTGTACCCGGTCCGAGATTCTGATTGACTTGTATCGGAGTACGGAAGTGTGCAGTCAGCTTTGTTCCTTCCATCCCGAAGTGCTCTAAAATGTCATACACATACTTCGTCTGGTGAATAAACATTCCCTCCTTTCATGGTTTAACTTGTAAACCGAGAAAGAAGTTCAGCTCTCCCATCGGACTCATCTCAAACTTTGACTTCATGACGTTCTCAAAATCCTTGCACATTTGTTCATTAGACGACTCAAAGATGATATCGTCCACGTACACTTGTACCAGTATAAACTCTTCACCTTTCCTCTTTAACGAATAGTGTACTATCTATTCTCCCTCTCTCAACCCATTGAGGTGAGTAGATAGTGTCTTATACCAAGCCCTAGGTGCCTGATGCAATCCATACAAAGCCTTATCAAGCTGATATACTCTGTCAGGATACTTGGGATCAGTAAACCCTGGCGGTTGCTCGATCATGGCCCGATCATGACCTTTGGTCAAATCTGTTTAATACACTTAAACCTTATGATGATTTGCAATACTAAGTCTAATTCTGCCATACACTGTTACAGCGGCTGTAACTTGGCAGTTTGTCAAAATTGTCCTCGTTAGATGAACAACTTTTACAGTTTATGTAAGACCCAGATTTCTCAAAGGTCTTAAATACTAAGTCCCAGGTGACAATATAAACTTAACCGCAAACTAAGATAGATTAACATAAGTTAAATAGTTAAAACAATACAAGTTTTAAAATAAAGTTAACAAGGGTACAAACTAGCTATTCTATTACATCACATCATAATTACAATGTATCCCAACATTCCAAATCTACATGTCTTTATTTTAACACCAAAAATTTGATTCACGTATCTAGTATCTTCAAGCTTGAAATCACAATGAACATAGGTTGTAGGTTCAGCAAGTTCCTCCGCTTTTACATTAAACGAGATAATACAACAACCGTAAGCTATTTTGCTTAGTGAGTTTGTAGAATTTTACATTTAACATGCATGTATGTACGTGTGGTGTTTAGCTCCTGTACTGCACTTGGCTCATGCATAGGTCGAAGGGACCTGTCCAAATTTGTTATTATTGATACGCAACTTTACTCCAATACATTTGCCCACTATTGAGACTTAGACACGAATATAGGAGAACAGAGTTATGATAACACCACACACACGCATCATTAAGTGTACATCCACTAACTGGGCTAGGACATGCATTTGCTGTGTGGGTATCATGAGAGTACTCATGCTCACGCTAGCCTCTGCGCTTTCATCATGTAAATCAACACATCATAAGCTGAGACTACTATCCATACACCGACTAAAAAAGTTATTGCTAAGCTTTATCAAATGAATGAATGTTCAATGTTTAGAATTAGAGTAAATAATTCTCGAATGCTCATGCTCATGCTCGATATATACAGATAATATGTAAAGACAATGCATCAAATTGCTTAGAATCATAAGTAAGTTGAATACAAACAATGAATGCAACATAAAGTCTCAAATTACATAAGCTGGAATATAAAGTAAAAAATCACTACAACAAAATGAACCTATAGCAACATGGGAAAAGTGTTGTGTTAGGCATTAAAAGTGTTGCTATAGGCCTAATGCGACACTTTATGTAGTGCCACCTTAGCCAACGTCGCCTTAGGTCTAAAGCGACACTTTCACTACATAATGCAACACTTTTCAAAAGTGTTGCCATTATTTTATAGATGCAACACTTTTTAAATACAACACTTTTTATATTCTAAAGCAACACTTTTTAATGTGTTGCCATTATTTTATAAATGCAACACTTTTTAAAAGCAACATTTTTTATACTCTAAAGCAACAGTTTTAATTTATTGTTACCAACTTATAGCAACACTTTACTTATCAAATGCAACACTTATCAAATGTTGTCATTATGTAAATGCAACACCATTATCAATCTATTGCAATACTTTATTATTGTTTTAAATTAAATAAATGCAATATTTTCTAGACAAAAGAAACACATTCATTATTTTTTAAATTTAATGCAAATACAAATATTTATTTAATTGCATCGTGATAGTTTTTCTATTTACAATTCAATTTAACAAAAATAATATCATTTCATAACATATCGATCAAAAAGTATTTCTAGTATATAAACGTCTACAACTAAAATAAGGATCATCAAATGTATAAGTGATACAACAAAAAAGTAAATTACATTCTTGGAATGCATATTCAATTCCTCTTCTTGTAATTTCTTCAATACGAAACCGACGCTTATCATACACAACTCTTCTTCTGTCGATCACTTCTCACCATAAATCTGCCCAAAATGGTAATCAACTTTCCTGAAACTGCATAATATAGCAACAAACTTCCAAATTACGTCAGTTTTCGATGAAACTTTCACAATACCTTAATAATCTTCTAGAAACAGCATTTCTATAAAAATATTACAGTCCCCACAGTAAATTTGTATTTATAGTCGTTAAATTACAATTCTTTGCATAAAATAGCAGTACTAAGTCTAATGCCTCAATTAAACCTTATGATGATTTGCAATACTAAGTCTAATTCTGCCATACACTGTTACAGCGGGTGTAACTTGGCAGTTTGTCAAAATTGTCCTCGTGAGAGCTTCAGCTTTAGCCAGGTCCTGTTTGAAGTTGCTTGTTGAGGGATTATCAGTGTTGGTCATCAGACAGTTGTTGTCCTCTTCATCAGATGATGAATCAGACTCCTCCCAGTCACAAGTCTCAGCCATGAGTCCCTTCTGTTTGTTGGAAGCCACTGAGTCTTCCAACTTTCTCAGCTTAGCCATGGCCATTAGGTACTTAACTTTGTAACCATCATCTTTGTTTGTCTTGTATGGTTTGGAGCTATATGGCCTGTTTTGCCACACTTAAAGCACTCAGCCTTAGTTTTGTCAAATGCCTTCTTTTTTATGGCACCTGACTTCTTTTGTAGCATCTTTCCACCAAACCTCTTCTTATCGAATTTTTTGACAAGCATAGCAATCATTTGCACATCATCAAACTCAGTAAGGTCTTCACAGTCCTCTTCCTCTGACATTTCCTCCATTTCATCATCAGCCTGTTGATCAGCTTATGTGAACACGTAACACACCTGGCAGCAGGTTATCTCACGCTGGCCACTAAGACATCACCTCTTTTGGACATCTCCAAGGCATTTCTTTTTTGTTGCCTTGACTTTTAATCATTCAACAAGGATCCATAAAGGTTCACAAGATCCATGCCTCTGATGGTGCCTGAGTTTCTGAGGATAGTATAGAAGTAATTCCATTCCTTAAGCAAAATGTCCCAAAAGGATTCCCTAGTATGTTTCTCTAAGCTGTAGAGGGGAGGTGAATACAGCTACTTAAAAATTTCAACACACTTATTCAATGTTTGTATGCATATTATCAACAAGTGTTAATTACAACAAAGCTTGAACTGCGGAAAGGTTCAAGCTGAGATGACAGATACAACAGATAGACTACTAATCTAGGATACACTCAAACCATTTACAATGAATTCACTCACTAAGATGGACTCACTGATATTACAAGACAGACAGACAGACAGCCTGAACAAGAACACCTTGGACACACTTAATTGTTTTATTCAAGCAGACTTTGCATGCATGAAAACACACTTCTTTGCACGTTCTGAATATCACACTCTTAGTTTTCTCACATTCCTTAAAAGCTTCCTTTTATACTCTCACAGAGAATATTGTAGAAACTTCATCATTGGATGCAGAGATAGTGGAGTGTCTTTCCAAAAAGACAAAACAACTTTTCTGCACATTCTGACAAAACAGCATTTGTCCCTTTGTAGCAGAATCTTTGTCTTTTCCTTTTTGTCTCTGTTGCAGAAGGCTTTAACTAAAAGAAGAATGTCAACTTTAAATCTTTCTTCTTCTTGAGTAGCCATTTTGATATAAGAAATGGTCTGTCACCCATTTCAATTATCCACTTTGTCTTTCATGTATCAGAACAGCTTGGGCAGTGTAAGCAGATTCTGATTTTCCACTTTGTCTTCGACTTTAAAAACTGATCTTTTGGTCCAAGACAATACATGAGGACATGGAAACATATTCCATAAAGTGTTTAGCATGTTCACAAAGAACAGAACACTTAGAATTTGTCCAAGCTGCTCAACAGGTATGAGCAGCGTAGACAGTTTATGTCCAGCCTGTTGAACATAATAAAACAGCTTGGACAATCTGCCTTAGTTGCAACAAATGCAACAGGGTAAGCAGCTTTGACTTATATTGCAAATCACTTTTCAGGTTTCAATAAGGCATAAACATGGCATTAAATTATACCTTCAAGTGCATCAAATAGGTTTGATTAATAATCTCCCCCTAAGATGTATAACAGGTTTGACTGAGGCCTTTTTGTGCCTAGCAGTAATATACCTAAAGAACCCTCACCCACACAAACTATAGATGGTTTGCTCCTTGGGTTGGTCTTTCGATTCTGGTTAGACCATATAAGCGATGTTTATGTCTATCACACAATTTGGTGCATAATCGGAGTCAACAGAAATAATGTTCAGCATTTCAACTCATGGGATATCACACAAAGAATAATTAGGATTTTCAGCTCAGATGAATTAGGAGATGAAACTCGAAGGTATCATAATGAAATGTAAAATTTGATATATGATATGAAATGAGTCAGATTTTCATGAAAGAATTAGATCGTGGGAGATTATGGGAGAATTCAATATGAATGAATTGGAAGAATTAAGAATGCATGGGAGAATAGCGAAGAGAATCTCAAAAGCAATGAGATTATGAAAATCAAATAGATTAGAAGAATTAACCTCAATGATATACTCTGTCTATCTGGAAATTAAAAAAAATTCAGCTCAAAACCTCTTTATGTGCGTGCAAAAATATTTCATTAAATATCGCACACAACTTTGTGAAAAAGATATCGTCGTCTGAGTGCGTCTGAAACTCCTGGAAATAAGCACAAAAAGTTAGTCAACTCATAGAAAATAAATCATGAGCAAAAAAAATTATAAAATAAAACTCTCTCTTTGTCAGTACAGCTTCAAAGTTGAATTCAGGACAGTATTTTCAAAAAGATTCATCATTCAGAATCGGGTTCTAATCTGAAGTGATTAGAAGCCTTCCTTGCAGAAGCTCGGGTTTCAGTCTGATGTAACTGGAAGCCTTCTTAAACTTTGCATGGATGTGCGGGTTCCAAATGAAGTATTTGGAAGCCATATGCAAGAAGTACGGGTTCTGCTCTGTTGTGAGTAGAAGCCATATCAATGAAGACCGGGTTTTAGTCTGAATTAACTAGAAACCATTTTAGTTAAGATCGGGTTCTGCACTGATGTGTACAGAAACCATTATCAATGAAGTCCGAGTTCTAGTCTGAATTGACTAAAAACCAAAACCTACAAAATAAGGTGTCTTTTGTATCCAAACAGATTTGGATCCAGGCTTGTTAGCGCTCTTGGGTACCCATCTCAATACGGGTTTAAGTAACCATTTCATTACAGGTTCATGTACCCATCGCAGTATATATTTCTTTTCTTCTTCTCAAACTCAGGAAGCAAATTTCTTTTCGTATGATAAAACTGAATATCTGATTTATGAAAGAAACTCGAATCTGAACGAACAGAATTATGCAAACTTTTCTTTCTAAAAATCTGTCAGGTGCTAGCTTATTTCTGATAATACTTGGTATTTTTCTTAGAAATATTCTTCTGAGATGAATAACCAGTATTTTCAGAAACTTTTGAAAAACTAGATTTTGAAGATTCACCAGGGTAAATTTTGATCGGAAGTTTTTCAACTACTTTATCTTTGCTTTTGTTTATCTTTAAAAGATATTTAAGTTGAAGATCTGAAGACAAATCAAACTTAGGAGTTTTAGCTAGATTCTTTTCACTTTCTAAAGAAAAATCATAATGATGAACTTTATGTTCTAAACCAACCTTAGAATCCTTAACCTCTGATTCATTTGAAGAAGGGGAAACATTAAATTGTTTCGAAATATGAAATATTTGATTTTCTAATCCTTTAATAATGGCCAAATATGAATTTCTTTCATCTTCAAACAATTTAAGTTTCACTTTGAGATGTTGTTCTCTAAGTAAGAACTCAATTTTTTCCTTCTCAAATATTCTTTAGTTAATGAGAACTTCTTTTCAAGAGCAAAAAATTCTTCAGATTTGTTTGAAACATAACTTTGATCAGGATGATTTGTCTTTGAAAGTGTTTCTTCAAGATCTTTAACTTTCTTGTACAAATCAAATCGTTAAGGCAAAAGATAGTTTAGTTGAATTACATTTTGAAAATTCTCTTGTTTGGAATCTTCAAGTTCCTTTGATAATTCAGATATTTTAACTTTCAGAACATGATTCTCAGAATTCAATACTTTCTGTTTTTCTTCAAAATTTAAAACTTCTTCTTTCAATCTTGTGACATCATTTAAAGCAAATGCTTTATCTGTATTTAACTGAACAAGAATATCATAATTGTTCTTACGAATCTGTTCAGATTCAGTTAGTTTTGCAATCAGCTCAGACTTTTCAGATGTTAACTTTGAAATGGAATCATGATCAGTCATTTGGTTTTCAAAAAGTTTAAGCTTCTCAAACAGCTTAAATTCTCAGCTGTTAGATTTAACACCTGATCATGTTCATTTGGCAGTTTAAGTTCCAGAGAAACTACCTTCTTCTTCTCGTCTTGTAGTTTAACATTTGCTTGTTCAGCCAACTTTGTCACATTCATCAACTTAACTTCAAATTCCTTCAACTGTACAGTTACATCAATATGGTCGTCAGTTGTAGCCATAAAGCACTAAGCAATATTCTTCGTGTATTGTTCTTTAGATTTTTGCTTCTTTGATGATAACTGTCTTCCAAACTTCTTTTTAAAAGCCTTTTGGAGTTGAAGTAATTTCAGCTTCATCTCTTCAACATCTATGTCACAAAAATCATTGTTAGATTCCATCTGATTAGATTTGTGAAAATTGAAGGGAAATCAATTAAGCTCAGAAAATATCAGCAAGTTGAAGGTTGTTCGAGGATAGAAATCCAATGTTGAAACTCTGAAAGATGTATTAGTAGTTGATGACTTGGTGAAATCAACTCTGAATTGACTTTTGGACGTTGATTTTGCAGCTTCTCTATAGAAAAATGTCTGTAACTTCTTTCTGGAGTCGAATTAGGCCTTGAAAATTGCCTGAACCGGCTTTTCCCGTTCTAGAAATCGTAGACCTCGGTTCAAGCTTCGTTTTGACGTATGGTAGGCCTTATAACAATGTTTCAGTCAAACGTTATGGCCAATTGAAGCAACAAAGGTCATACAATTAATGTGAAATAATAAAGCCTTGAATCTTGAATGATATGTCTTAAATCTCGAATGACTAATGATGAATCTCGATTGATGAACAGTGAAACTTGAATGATACTTGATCAAATTCGAAGAATGCTTGGTGACTGTCGATGAATCCTTTGAAAAAATTGAATTAAGCTTGGTAAAACTCGAAGAAGTCGTGATGAAACTCGAAGTAGACTTGACAAAACTCGCAGAATAGGTGATAATTCTCGAAGAACACTTGGTAAATCTCGAAGTAAATTGTACAAAACTCGAATGTAGTTTGATAAAACTCGAATAATTAAGTTCAAATTTCGAATAACACTGAAAATGCAGTTTATCCCAAGATTCAACTGTTATTTTACAGATTCAAGTCCAAATCCACTAATTTATTCAAAAAATACACGAATTGATCTACGAATCACAACGAATACTCGTTTTGATAGCACAAACAACTTTTGTGAAGTCACTTTGGCCAATTCCCGATTAAAAACCTAAAATCGACCAAAAACCTCAAGAACACATACTTTCAAAAATTAGAAGGGGTAAAGCCATACAATAGCAACCTACTTTTGAAAATGTATCGATATGGTACGTCTACTTTTTTAATTGTCTATATGGTACGTGTACTTTAATTTTCAGTATCGATATGGTCATTCTACATAATAGAGCCCGGTTTTTACATACGAAACACGGTTCTAATGGTATGAAAAACAGGGGTCTATCACAAATATGGTCATATCAGTATGAAAAATTGAAGTACAGGTACCATATCGATATTTAAAAAAGTAGACGTACCATATTGATAAATTTTCAAAAGTAGGTTACTATTGTATGGCTTTACCCCAAATTAGAAAAACCCCAAATGATTTCTGTGTGTTTGGAGATGAGATGTGAGGCGTATATCAATTGATTCATCTTTGCAAACTAAAGACTCGGTCAGATTTTGAAGCTCAAACACCCATAGAATCAAAAACCACATAAGATTTTCAAATTTGACATTTTCGAGAAAAAAAACTCTATAACACAGTAAAAATCAGAATAAATCACTCGAATATTTTGAGATTGATTCACCCCTAATTGATAATAACATATTTAGGTGAATCACAAGATTGAATACAAAATCCTCTTTTTATCAAATGATTCACTTTACTCTCAACGTGAAATACAAAAAAATATGACAAAAATCTCTAAACTAAACTTTCTAGAATTGGCAAATCTAGTCCCTATACTTACAATTATAATTATTTTCATCTCTATATATTTGTTGCTAACATAACCCTTTATTTATGCTATGCAATGAAATGAGCTGCATGCCTAGGTTTATAAATGATAATAATTATAAATTTAAAAGTGTTAAATATTTGAAATTCCAATGCAACGGGTAAATCCAATTGCCAGCAGGCCACTTCTTCTGAAAAAATCATTAGATTTGTGAATTTTAATAGATTAATGGACTTGCACGACAAAATAAAATGAATAGAGGACTTCATCGGAATAATAAATGTAGTGCAATGATTATTTGCATAAGTTTTAAGTAACTAATACATTCCTTGGATGTGGCCATTCCAAATTACATGAATTGAAGGACATAATTTCCAAAAGCAACACCCAGAAAAGTAGCAATAGCAATGCCAAAAATACCAGCAAGAACTCCAGGGACAATCAATGAAGTCCATTCCTTGGCTGTGGCCATTCCACAAGCTGTTGTCGGGCCTCCTACATTTGCATTTGATGCAATGAGTAATAGCTTCAGCTCAAACCCGAACAGCTTTCCTAATCCTAGAATAACTGCGAGATGCACAACGAGCTGTACGAGAGCAAACAAAAATATACTAGGAGCGGTGTTGATCACATTCCATATATTTCCACTTGCACCGATGACCGTGAAAAATATCTGGGGGAGAAGAAAAAGATCGTAAGAAGTATATGATCCAAGTATTACTTGATAAGGAAAACTACAAAAAAAAAAAAGGTAATGTAGTTTTTGCCAATTTCTATTCCAAGTAATATACTTCGAAAATTACGTATAAAGGAGCCTTACTTTAAAAAATTTCAAAAAAAGTACAATTTTGATCATTATAAGAGTTTAAATGTCATTACAAAACATTAGTAAAAAGGTAAAAACTTTTAATAATGCCTAAAAACGACCATTTTTATTAAAACAAATTAATAATGTGTTACCTTTTTATATAAAACTTTAAAGGTACATTACCTTTCTGTACATTTTTTAAAACATGTTAACCTGAATAGAAATTTGTATAAAGCTTGTTACCTTTGTTTACAATTTTCCCTACTTGATATTGAGCATCATTTGGACTGTAAATGTTGGGAAATAGTTTAAGTACATTCAAGCTGTTAGTTTAGACTTCTCAGACTGTTAGTAGATTTTACATGTAAATACAAAAGTTCATGCTACTAGTTGAAGAAACTCGAGCTGCCAGTGTAAAAGTTCAAGCTGCCAGAGCAAAACAACTCAAGCTGCTCAGTTCATGCTGTCAAGAGATTCAAGCTGCTCAACAGTTTCAGAAACAGAAAGTGCTGATTTTCAGGAAACGATATCTACATGAAGATTCCAGCATATCTACTATCAGAGAAGTCATAGTTCATCAAGGAAACATATCAAGAAGCAATATAAATACATAGAATAGGTCGTTCTATTGTAGAGGAGTTTCTGCATATTTTGAGTCTGTAATTGCTTTGTTGATTAAGTTTTCTTAAGCCTCTAAGGTTGTAAAACCCTAAGAACAGTCTGTGTTCTTCGTCTAATCAAACAGATTAGAGGTGATTGTAATTGATGAATTCAGCAATACAAACAGTCTTGATTAATTCCTGTGTGTTTATTTATTATTGATTCTGAAAGTTTTTGTTAAAATAATTAAGTGTTATTCCGCAAACTTCTTGATTAAACTTTGATTCAAAGCAAGATTATTGATTTATACTCTGATAAATTCAAATCAGTTAATCTTGGTAATTCATATTTTAGATCCTGACAAGTGGTATCAGAGCGAGGTTTGTCAAACCAGGTTATTCAAATCAGGTTTTTCAAACCAGGTTACTCTTTGTTTTTTCAAAGTCAAATTTTTTTTTTATCTTTTTACAATGGAATTTGAAAATAGCAGCAGTGGATCTGGGCAAGGACTCAAAGTGCCTATGCTCAAGCCCACTGAGTTTGAGATGTGGAAACTCAGGATTCAACAGCATATTCAATTCATTGATTATGCCATATGGGAAGCTGTTGAATTCCCTCCTGTAGTTGATCCAGAACTTGATGATGAGGGAAAACCAGTCAAAACTCCTCCAAAAACTGAACTTGAAAGGAATGCTAGAATGAATGAAGTGAAAGCACTCACACTATTACAAATAGCCATTCCTAATGCTTATCAACATCAGTTCAAAAAGTTTTATACTGCTCACTCTCTTTGGAATGCCTTAGAGAAGAGGTTTGCTGGTAATGCCAGTACCAAGAGAAATCAAAAAGACCTCTTGAAACAGCAATATGAAAACTTTTCTGGTGGCAAGAATGAAAACCTCACTCAAATCTTTGACAGGTTCAACAAACTGATAAATGAACTGGAAAGTGCAAAGGTCAATCTGGATCAAGATGAAGTCAACAGAAAGTTTCTCAGGTCTCTTGGAGAAGAATGGACAGTCTATGCTGCACAATGGAGAACAAAAGACACTCTTGATGAGATAGAATTGGATGATCTGTATAACAGTTTAAGAGTGTTTGAGACTGAGATTGATGCTAAAAAGAAATCTTTTTCTTATAATCACAATACTGCTCTTCTATCTTCTGAAAAATCTAATAACTGTGATTCTTTCTCAGGTGGTGATGGCAACTCTGCTGAAACTCACTATGAGGCCTTTGTTGCCAATGATGGATTATTTGCTCTAAATGTTGAAGACTTGGAACAAATTCATCCAGATGATCTTGAAGAGATGGATTTAAAGTGGCAACATGCAATGCTGACCATGAGGGCCAAAAGATTTCTGAAAAGAACTGGTAGGGCCAACTTTCAAGCCAAGACAGAAGGCAAACCATCTTTTGATAAATCAAAAGTGGAATGCTATAAATGCCATAAGCTTGGTCACTTTGCCAGAGAATGTAGATCTCAAGGTCAACAGCCATCAAGGACTTCACAGCCCATCCAAGCGTCATCATCAACAGCACTTGTCTCTCAAGAAGACAATGTGTTTGACTGGAGTGATCAGACAGAGGAAGAATTTCAAAATCAAGCACTTATGGCAGAAACATCAAATGTCTCCTCCACTGAACTACCATCTGAGGTAAATTCTAAGCTCTGCTCTCAATCATGCAAAAATATGGTTAAAAAGTACAGAGATCATAATGAGAGCATGTGCAAAACTCTAGCTAAGATGGAAGAAAGGAGATATGAATACATGCAAGCCATAGAAGATCTGGAAAAACAGATCAATGATTATAAGGACAATGAGATTCAAATGGGTTATGATAGAACCTATCATGAGTGGGAGAAAAAGGAGCTAAATAAGAAAATAGAATCTCTAAATAAAAAGGTAGAAGAGACTGAACAAAAGGTGTTTGAGGCTAATAAGAAGCTAGAATCTGTTAACATAGATCTAGGAAACTTCAAGTTAGCAAATCAAAAGCTAGAACACCTAATGGAAGTTCAATTCAAAGATAGAGTGAAATCTCAGGTCAATCCCAAAGAAGGAATAGGATATAAAGCTACTCCACCTCCATACAATAACAAGTACATTCATCCAATGAGTGAGGTTGCTGATAGACTTGTCAATGAACCACTAGATGAGTCTATGACTATTGTAGATCCTATCCTTATAACTGTCCTGAATTAAAAGAAGATAAGAGTCAAAATAGAGACTGTGACACAAAGAGTGCACCCATAGAAGTCCAAGCTCCCAGTAAGAAAGGAAAAGAGAAGATGAGTGTATACAATGCTACTCCACAAGTTTCTGTACATTCTAACTGTAACACTGCATCTTCATCAAAAGGAACTAAAAGAGGTAAAACTGTTTCTATCTGCACATGCCAAAAGCATGGTGTTCAAAAGTTTCCTAAACAACAGCAGGTAAGGAAACCAGAGAAACAAGAACCAGAAATTGACAGAAAAGTCTGGTGTTCCAATTCAAACTGTCAAAAGATGCTTTCACTGTGGAAGGAAGAATCACTTAGCCAAGGATTGTTTTTACAAACCAGCTGTTGCAAAACAGACTGTGCATCACACAAAATCAAATCCTAATCAGGCAGAGCACTCAAACTGAAGCTGGTGCCAGCTGTTACCAACCAACAACCCAATCAGTCCAAACTGAAGCTGGTGCCAGTGCACCTACTCCCACTGATCAAGCAGCTGTCCCTATTCCTTCATCGGTTAAGAGAGTGCTCTTTGAGCAACAACTACAAAAGGCTATGGAGATAGAGAAACTGATTGATCAGCATGATTTTACAAAGCCTCAAATTAACTACTGGTTTGCTAAGTCACTGGATGACCGTGACTTGAGAATAAAGTTTGTAATCAGAAGAGAGTCCGGACCTGAAGAAGAGTATGACACCTTTTGGCAGATAGTACAGAAGCTGACCAGAGATGAATTGATAAAGATGTACAATATAGGGTCAGTTACACAAGTAAGGTCTGCTCTTCCACAAGTCAAGCAACTCATCAAAGATCTAAGTACAGTGGTTGATTCTGAGTTTGCAAGATAAGAGATAGAAGATGCTGAAAAGAAAGGGAAAAAGATCAAGCAGATTGATCTGTTTGTCAAATCAAAGACATTCAGAATCAAATTCACAGATGGGTCTGGTATTTTCTTCAATCTTGAGTATTTCAATTTTTCAAAAGATATGCTGCTGAAAATCAAATCAGCTAGAATATCTTGTGATAAAGAAGAGATGAAGAGAGAATTTTTGAAGGCTATAGATCATAAGCTTGCACAGTTGTGAGTTTTTGAAAGCCTTGGTTTGTAAATAACAGTTTACTTATTTATTTCCATGTTTTTATAGAACTTAAAGTCTTGTAAAGAATTTAAGTTAGGGGGAGATTGTTGGGAAATAGTTTAAGTACATTCAAGCTGTTAGTTTAGACTTCTCAGACTGTTAGTAGATTTTACATGTAAATACAAAGTTCATGCTGCTAGTTGAAGAAACTCGAGCTGCCAGTGTAAAAGTTCAAGCTGCCAGAGCAAAACAACTCAAGCTGCTCAGTTCATGCTGTCAAGAGATTCAAGCTGCTCAACAGTTTCAGAAACAGAAAGTGCTGATTTTCAGGAAACGATATCTACATGAAGATTCCAGCATATCTACTATCAGAGAAGTCATAGTTCGTCAAGGAAACATATCAAGAAGCAATATAAATACATAGAATAGGTCATTCTATTGTAGAGGAGTTTCTGCATATTTTGAGTCTGTAATTGCTTTGTTGATTAAGTTTTCTTAAGCCTCTAAGGTTGTAAAACCCTAAGAACAGTCTGTGTTCTTCGTCTAATCAAACAGATTAGAGGTGATTGTAATTGATTAATTCAGCAATACAAACAGTCTTGATTAATTCCTGTGTGTTTATTTATTATTGATTCTGAAAGTTTTTGTTAAAATAATTAAGTGTTATTCCGCAAACTTCTTGATTAAACTTTGATTCAAAACAAGATTATTGATTTATACTCTGATAAATTCAAATCAGTTAGTCTTGGTAATTCATATTTTAGATCCTGACAGTAAACCAAACTATATTTTGTCTTATTTTCTTTGTGTTTGCTACTTAAATTCACGTGATTTAAGAAGAATTCTTGGTGCCTCGTGTCTCATTACTTTGTGACTATTACTATGTATTTGTGTATGTCTTAACCAATCTTGAAAAATAAGTTTTTTCATGTCTTTGACATACCTCCTCCGTCCCAAAATAAATGTTCAATTTAAAATAAATAAATAAAAGATGTCTAGGAATCTATAATGATCACAACTTTCTTCATTTGATTGGCACTTTTACCCTTAATTAATAATTACTTTTAAAAAGTTAACACATTAGCCACATAACATTAGATATACTTGGAATCATATAAATTATAATTATGGGTTGAAGGAAATATAGACATTTAGTTTAGGACAGACAGACTAAAATGTTATGAATATATTATGAATATATAGGAAATCCAGGCAGATTATACCGACAAAGAAACTCGTTTAGACTGAGCTAAGTATTTCATGTAAAACAACTGATGGAAGACCAATAAGGTGGAATATTAACCTGCATTAGAATCAACGCCATAACCTCACCAGCAGGTGCAAGATGAGTAAACTGCTTTGGGAAAGTGGTTGCTAATGCAACAACAATAGCAGTAATGGCAGGAAGGCTTCCTCCCGGAATTGCAAAATGTTTTGTTAGAAAACTGCCAAGGTTGCAAATGGCAAAGGATACAGCAAGGGCCGTGGCAGATTGTAGCAAGGGAAGTTTGTCCCTCGACTCTGATTTCACATCTTCAACATCTGTCAAAGTTCACGGAGTATTTGAGATTACATCTTATAGCAACCCATGTCCACACTTGAATATGATACATACAAACATTACATTTAATGCAATGCCATGCCATGCCACACTTGATTTGCATGCATGTATGACCGTACGGACGCATGCACGCACACACACATACGATGTTAAATAGATTATCAATGTGCATCGAAGAACTTTGAAAAGTCATAATGATCGCAAAAGAAAGCATAGTGCATCACATGGGGGGATTGTACATCACAAAAAATGGATTATGCATCACGCAGGGATGGTGGTGATGCACAATCCCTTCCATGTGGTGCACAATCCCCAAGCTAAATTCATAGTGTTTTTCCTTGCAAAGCATTATGGTTTTCCGATGCACATTGGTTCTTCGTTGAACCCTCCCATACACACACACACCAATGGGGTTTAGCCCATTTGGTAAGATGGTGGACATGTAAGTGAGAGGTCACGGTTCGACTCCCGCCAGAGTCAAGTTGAAATTTAGGTGGAGAAAGTAAGTCTTGGGATAAAGGAGTAGGACTAGGATAGTTTGCCGTTCAAAAAAAAAAAAATACACACACACACAAGGTTAATACCCATGAACTACATGGGTTGACAATAAAATTTTAAATATTTATAAATATATAAAAATAGTTTTAAATTTTTAGTTTAGAGAAATTTTAGTTAGTTAATTGTTAAATTAGAAATTAATAGATTGAATTGAGTTAGATCTGATTAGATATTATTAGTGGTTTAAGTAAATAACAAATGCAAATTAAATTAGAAAATGGCAAGTGGCAAATACAAGGAGAAAATGACAAGTGGCAATTTTTTTAATCTTTTATTAGTATTTATAGATTATAGATACATATATTCAGGATCATATGACAAGTTAAATATGTTTTGAGAAGTATGTGAAACGTGATTCACTAATTTTATATATTTTTTAATTAATATATAATGAATCACAAATTCAGACTTAAGTGAATCAATAAGTAAAAATAATGAATCAAAGTACTTCTCACACTTCTTTATATATATTTAGCTTATCACAATATCCTAAAACTATATACCTACACAAACACACACATACACACACACACACACACACACACACACACACACACACACACACACATATATATATATATATATATATATATATATATGCATATGCACGAGGATTCAAATGAGAACATGTCTTCAATGGAGATCCTGGGAACCAAATTTAAAAAAGTGAGTTAATTATTCAACCTGAACTATTTTTAATTAATTTTAAGAATTATTGTTGTCATTCAAAAAAATAGATGCACACACACAAAATCAGGACATTGCAAAAACATCTATATTGACGCATGAAATTATATATAAATTGATGCACAAACTAATTTATAAACAAAAAATTATAAAAATGATATGCAAACTGATGTATAAACTTATTAGAAATTAATAGACTGAATTGAGTTAGATCTGATTAGATATTATTAGTGGTTTAAGTAAATAACAAATGCAAATTAAATAAGAAAATGGCAAGTGGCAAATACAAGGAGAAAATGACAAAGTGACAATTTTCTTAATCTTTTATTAGTATTTATAGATTATAGATACATATATTCAGGATCATATGACAAGTTAAATATGTTTTGAGAAGTATGTGAAACGTGATTCACTAATTTTATATATTTTTTGAATTAATAAATAATGAATCACAAATTCAGACTTAAGTGAATCAATAAGTAAAAATAATGAATCAAAGTACTTCTCACACTTCTTTATATATATTTAGCTTATCACAATATCCTAAAACTATATACCTACACACACACACACACACACACACACAGATATATATATATATATATATATATATATATATATATATATATATATATATATATATATATATATATATATATATATATATATATATATATATATATATATATATATATATATGCATATGCACATGCACGAGGTTTCAAATGAGAACATATCTTCAATGGAGAACCTGGGAACCAAATTTAAAAAGTGAGTTAATTATTCAACCTGAACTATTTTTAATTAATTTTAACAATTATTGTTGTCATTCAAAAAAATAGATGCACACACACAAAATCAGGACATTGCAAAAACATCTATATTGATGCATGAAATTATATATAAATTGATGCACAAACTAATTTATAAACAAAAAATTATAAAAATGATATGCAAACTGATGTATAAACTTATGCACAACTAGTATACAAGTTGATGTATAAAATGCTCAACAATTTTGATATTGTTGATGGTTTCCCTTTTAAGGTATCGTCCCCTTTATATAAAATATGAAACTAACTAAATACATGAGTTGACATATTTCATTTTTCAAAATACGAAATTAAGATGATGTGCTTAGATTGTAGTTAATCAGATATATTATTGTATAGAACTTTTGCTAGTATAGCAAGTGACCAAAATTTCCTATTAATTAAACTAGCTAAAATGTTGATTGGTGCACAAGTTAATGTAACATGTATGCAATTGCAAAGCAGTATTATAACGAACCGGCAGCGATTGATGTTGATGAACTCTCAGGAGGGATTTTAGCAGCTAGTGCAAATAATGTGGTAAAATATACTGCACAAATAACATTATCTGCAGCTAGTCCAGCAGCTAAAACTGAAGGAGAAATCTGTAGAGCTTCGGCAATGGCAACATAATTGACCGCTAAAAGCATCAGAAACAAGAAACTCGTTATGCTAGGAAGAAAGCAACACAAAACAAAGCTATATACAGCAAATTAAAATGCAACTTTGGTTTCTTAATATTTTCAGAACATCCTCATTGCTCGAGTTAA
The DNA here is from genome assembly GCA_020465985.1 of Centrapalus pauciflorus. Classification (NCBI taxonomy): domain Eukaryota; kingdom Viridiplantae; phylum Streptophyta; class Magnoliopsida; order Asterales; family Asteraceae; genus Centrapalus; species Centrapalus pauciflorus. The sequence continues at coordinate 58,065 of JAANYP010000293.1, forward strand.
AATACCAATGAACTAGTTTTTGTACCTCCGCATGATATTGCGGTCAATCTTGCAAAACTGACTAGGCGGTAGTCGGCCGGCCGGCCGGCCGGGGTGTAGCCACTAATCGGCCTAGACGGGGAGTAGTTGGGTAGTACTTCGATTGGAATTTTTTATATGTAAATTACCGACTTGTACATAAAACATATTAATAAATACACCCCAAGAAAAAGTATAAGGATTACTCGTTTGATAATTTACAAGACAACAGTCCAACACATCAAGATTATAAAAGTACAAAACAAGTGAAATTTTGCATTTAAAGTTCATACTAAAATTTATCTTGCAACACAAGGACATTTCACACTCATAAATATCAGGAAGAGCAACTTACACATTATATACACTTATAAACCTGATTCATCATCATTTATTCATGCTAGAATATTAAATAGTCCAACAAAATCATAAGTATAATATCTTCTAGTGCAGAAACAGAGAATACAATTACAGTTCACACAACAAGTTTTTAAGGGACGTGAATTGAAAAAAAAAATTTGACTGTTGACCGTTTAAGCGTTTACCACCTAGGTCACTAGGTCCGATTTTGACTGCCTAGGTCCAACTAGACATGACAATTTGGTACACGTCACGACAGACACGACACGAGTTTCTCGAATATGGGTTTTATAAATTCGTGTTTCGAATTTCAAATTCGTGTTTCGTGTCTTATACAGGTCAAACACCAATTTAACCATATAAACACATGTAAGACACGTATAAAAATTGTGTTACACGAGGGCATGTATTTGACGCGTAAACTAGTTTCTAGGGTTTCAAATTCATGGATACTTGAATTTTTATGTTTTGGAATTATAATTTTAAATGTTTTGGATTAAATTCGTGTATAAATTCGTGTTTTCGTGTGACACGTTTAAAAATGTGTTTTATTTTTGTCGTGTCACGTGTTACACAATTTTTTTACGTGTCGTGTTTGTGTTTCATATCCAGATACGTTTTATAATTCGTTTTCGGGTTTTACAATTCGTGTCGTATAAAATGTGTCTGACACGCGACACAACACGATACACGTATTGTCAGCTCTAGGCCCGATTTTGACCAACTCCACCTAATTAGACCGATTTATCAAAATCGTATCAAGTGAGGCCGCGAGGGCCAACTACCAACTAGTTGCCGCCTAGCACGCCGCCTAGCCCCGAATTTTACGACACTGGCTGCGGTACATACAACATTTATGTAAAATTAAATTTTCAAATTGTACCGATTAATTATATAAATTTAGATTTAAAAATTTTAAAAGAATGTTAAGAAAAGTAACTACTACTCACGCATTTTTAAAAAGATAGATAAATTATAGTTATGACAAATAACGATACTAAATATTTTTTTATTGTAATTAATATTTATATGTTTTAATTTTATGATTACATACATTTTATGGGTTCATAAACTAGTTATTTAAAAAATAAGGGGTATAAAGTCATGACTAGTGATATAAAATTGCATTGTATGATTATTTGTACTTATACATCACATTTAAAAATTCTCTATAATGAAAACTACAGATTTTAAGAGTACTGTTTAGTTTAGTTTTCTAATTTGCTTCTCTCACCGGAATAGGCAGATTCAGTTTATTGGGTAATATAACAGAAAATTCCTGTAAAATTCACATAATATATGCAGTTGACACTTATTATTTTCATATTTTAACAAAGTGACACCGATTAAAAAAGATTTTAGGTCCCCCCATACTCACCCAGTCTTTTATAGATCAGCCGTAAACCCCCACTTCAATTTTATGATTATACTCTATAAGATGAGCAAGATAGGATACCATGGCAGTTTCTCCTGCATTCAACAACCAAATCTCTCTAACGTGGTTTTACAAAGGTCATGTTTCTCGAAGATAAGAATTCCATGAAGGCAACTCGATGGTTACAATGTTGCACTCAAATCTATGTATGGGAATGTTTTTTAGTTCATTACCTCCACCGATATGTCTACCCATTAGAGCAGCAGCAATTTTCCACCCTTCTCGGCCAAGAGGTCGCATTGGGACCATCCAATAAGCCACAACCGTTCCTATTGTTGTTGCCACTATTTAAAAAAAAAAAAAAAGATAAATGAAATGAATGGGCAACTAAAATAAAAGTAGCAATGGAAATATTTCATAACATAGGCATTGAAGTCTTGAAGATGTACTATGGATGTCCATGTGAAGTTAAAATTTAGAGTAAACTACATAAATGGTCCTGTGGTTTATAGCAAATTATAGGTTTCGTTCCTAACTTTAAAATTACACTCGTAGTCCATATTTTGAAACCTTGTTACGTTTCCAGTCCCTAAGCATCTCAATTTTTTTTGCCCTTAGAAACTAATTTCGCTTATGGTCCTTAATGAATTAATTAAGTTTTTATTTTATATTTAATTATTTGTATATTCATAAATGTTTAATTCATAAGTATTAATTTATTTATTATTATAAGAATTTATCTACAATTTATTTATGTATTTTACCTATATATTAATAAGTTTCACACCTATTAATTTTAAATATATATTTAGTCATTCTACATTCATTCGTTTTGAAGAAAAATATTTTTTTTTATTAATTTTTGTTTAATAAAATATTTTCCAATCTATTTATATATTTAATTAATTTATCATTGTTATCTTCATATATTAATTTTTAAATTATATTAAAGGTGTTTTTGAAATTCTAAACATGTAAATATGTACATTCATTTATAAGTTATAAAATCATTTATTCTTAATTTATAGATTTTTATTGGTAGAATCTTACATATTTTACATATGAAATAGTGTTAGTAAAATTTTATTATTCCTAATAAACTTAACAATATTGTAATCTTTTTAGCATTTTTAAAATTTTTATGGGTGTAACATATCATTTTTTCTAATGTTTGAAGAGTATAAAATACCATTTCAATTATTAAATATGGATCATTCTTTTAATTTTTTCTATTTTTTATTTTTATTTCACAAACAACAAAATGTAAGAAACTTTTAAATTATTTCAAAAAAATCTATTGATAATTTAAATAATTTTTTTTTAAAAAACACTATTTGAATATTAAAAACAAAACATGATTTTATGACATTAAATATATTTTAAAATCTTATTTAAAATCATCAAAGATTTTTTAGAAATAATTTAAAAAGTTTCTCATATTTTTTTGTTTATGAAATAAAATTATAAAAGAAGAGGAAAAAAAAAAGTAAAGTAGAATTTAAATTTAATAATGAACATATATTTTATACTATTCAAACATTAGAAAAAAATGATATGATATACTCATAAAAATGTTAGAATGCTAAAAAATTACAAGCTTGTTAAAGATTATTGAAAATACTATATTTTTACTAACATCATTTCATATGTAGAATTTATAATGTTTACTAATAAATTTTTATGAAATAAGAAGGGATAATTTTTAAATTTTATAAATGAATGTACATATTTTACATGTATAAATTTTCTAAAACAATATGAATAACATTTAAAAATTAGATGAAAAAAAATTTATAAAACAAAAATTGATAAACGCAATAAATATTTCCATAAAAAAGAATGAAATTATAAAAATACAAATAATAATTTATAAATCAAAAACTAAATTAATTGATTAGGGACCATGTGTGAAATTCATTTGTAAGGGCAAAATTGGTATTTTTTAAAATTGAATTGTTTAGGGACTGAAAGCGTGACAAAGTTTTAAAATATGGACTATCAGTGTAATTTTTAAAAGTTAGGAACAAAACCTGTAATTCGCTACAAACCACAGGGACCATTAATGTAATTTACTCTAAAATTTAATATGACGGAATATTTAAATCGTATGGGAACCCTACCCTCTGATCTACCCAATCAACTGATCCCATACCAACACGGGGGAAAGTAAATTACATAAACCGTAAACATGGGAAGGCCCTAGAATTGAACCTACGACATCTTGCACAGCTACAGCTGCTTTTACTAAACACATTTATAAACTAAAAGATCTAACTCTTTCAAAAAGCTATAGCTTCCAAAAGTTCAAACTACTAAAAGCTCTATCTTTTTCAAAAACTCAAAACTTTAGCTAGTTTTGCCAAACATACCCTAAGTGATTAATATAATAGATATGCATTATTTCGAGATAACAGCAATTTAAATATACCCTCATTGCTTTGCCCAACAAGCTTACCTGATCCAATCAAGAAAGCCAAAAGTAGCTTCCCAGTTGACCTAACAACTCGAAACAGATCTGCTCTAAACAACAATAGGGGAACAGCTAATGGTAACAAATACTCCAAAACAATTGGATAAGCCTCAGCTTCACAAGAAATAATTCCCATATTACTAGCAGCAAGTCCAATCAATGTACTCACCAATGCTCCACTTAACATGTTCCCAATCTTTGTTTTTTCCGACCTTACAAACAACATGATAACATCAATTAATTGGAGAACTTGATTAATTGTGGAAACTGAACAAGTATAATCTTTTCATGAGTTTATGTGGTTTAGGTTAAGACAATTAGGTGAAGTTAAGTAGAGATGCTAGAAGAATTAGATTACCAACTACCAATAGCACCGATGGAAAAGAGAGCAGTCCAGTTGCCCCATTGATCTGATGGTGAGATTAGCGGGAAATTCAAATTTGCGCTGACCTTTACACATCGACGACTTGACTTCCAGTTATTCGGAGCAATCTCACGTGGCAAAGATTGTATAACAGCTTTACCTTCACACGCATTATACTTATGATTTTGTAACAACTGACAAGCACTTAAATCGCCATTATTCATCGAGTAGCAAGTCAATATGCGTTTGTTTTGATAGGTAAATAATTGTCGCTGCCGCTGTAACGTCGGAAGTAGAGGCAGAGGCTGGATATGCAAAAGTTGTGACGGCATTCTCTCAACTCCAATTGAAACTGATCTGAACTTTGCAAATATACATAAGAAATAATAGTGATTGTCGAGTCCAGATGCACTTAAGATCTTCCAATTTCTACACGATTTCTTTGATCAGATTCTTCTACAGCGGCATCAGATCAGGAAGTACTTCAGTCTCTCGCCAGTGGCATCTAATCAAGGCATCACACTTCTTTCTTAGGAACACAAGGTCGTGTCGAACCAGCAAACAACATGAGGATTTGTTAACCTAGAAAGCATCAAATCCATAAGAATACTTTATAACTAATAAAACATTGAAATAGAGTACCAAAAGCTATAGGGGTTTCCTTATAAAACAGCTTACATGTATGTAAAAAAATATTTCGTGGGACATGTTCTGTTCCATGAAGAGTAACAATGTAACATGTGTGGTCATAATTGTTTATATATTTGTAATATAATATAAAGTAAACTACAGAAATAGTCCCAAGGAAAAAGGACCTTTATGTGTTCATAATTGTTTATATTTATAATTATAATTTATAGGGTTAGGTATTATTTAAACCATCCAACTTTTAGTTTTTTTTTTTTTTGATTTAGCCATTAAACTATTTTTCGTCTCGATTTAGCCACTAAACTATTTTTTGTATACATATTTAGCCACTAAACTTTCCTTTTACTGATTTAGTCACTGAAAATTGTCCCGATTTGGCCACTAAACTATCATATTTTGTATCGATTTAGCCATTAGTTTTATTCATTTTTCCCAAAATAGAACATTAAACAAAGTTTAGTGGTTAAATCAGGACAAAAAATAGTTTAATGGTGTAACATCCGGCACAAAATCAGGTTAGCATTATAACTTAATCAGTAGTCATTAGCAATTAATCAATGTGATTAACAAATTTCATAAGGAAATTCATTTCAATTAGAAGCAATTTCATCGGTGTGATCCGATGAAACGGCAAAGCAATTAATCCGATTTCGATATGATTGATTAATTCAACTAAGTGCATAATTAAATTTAGATTAGTGACACTAATCATGCATTAACTTACATAACCTTAATTATGCAAGACAAAAACAATTACACAAAACTAGTATATTCATAAGTATTTATGAAATTACATAAAAAGGAAAATACATGAATACATTCTAAAAACTTTATAAAAAAAATGTAAATACCTTGGAAATACACCCTACATGGCTGGCCCTCAATAGTACAATACATAGAGTTTGACTTTCATTTTATAATGCAATACCCATTCACCATCACAATCAAGTCATTCATGCACATCTCCCTTTCATTTCATCTAGAGCAAATTCATTCATTCATTCTCACATCTTGCAAAGCAAAAACTCTCTGCTTTCTCTCCTCTTTGAAACCGGCCACAAGCACCACCAAAAAGCCAAATTTGAAATTTTTATTTCTTCAAGTTTTTCAAGAACTCTTGGTGCAACAAAGTTCAAGAACACAACTCCTACTCACTTTCATTGTTTTACTTCATCAACATAAGTAAATACTACCTTAATACTTCTTATATTTGTGCTAATATAAGTCTTGCATAATAATATATAATCACCAACAACAATAAAGTTCATAAAAAACCAAGTGTATAAACATCTAGCTTTTATTTTTAAAGTTTGTTTCTTCAAATTTATAAAGATATAAACACATAACGTAGAAATAAATATTATGAAAACAAAGTATATAAATGTGTTTCACAACCTTTTATACATGTGGTTCTTGCATAAACAACAAGAATCATAAGTTGTTACAAGATTGTAAAAATCAGATTTTTCGGCAGAAATATTACATCAATTTTGAAAAATCATAACTAATTTAAAACTTAACGAAATGAGTTGATTCTTTTTCAGAATTTAGATCTATGTTTTAACTAAGAAGGTTTTCAAGTGTTGAACCCCCAAATACTGTTTGGGAACCGAAAGGTCTAACATCTCAAATATGGCCAACATAAAGGTTTTTAACGAGCATTTTCCCTAACCTAAACACCTCGAAGAATGACCATTTTTACCTTGAAAATTCATTGTGTATAGTAGTTTTATAATTATGAAAACCAAAGCCCAAATCGTTTTAGAGCTTGGTCAAAAACAGCCACAAAGTAGCCCGAAAACCACGACAAAACCTGGAAAATCCTTAAATATATATACTTGAACTTTTTAAGTGGGTTTTATTTATAAAATTGTTAAGTTGGGTGATTTAAAACATAAAAACCATCATAAATGCATATTATCATATATGGGAATTATTAAGTCCCCTGTATCATTTAGGACTCGTTTAAAATACATCAAGCTTCATCGCAAGTCATCAACGCACTCTATGTTTTGTTGAGATGTAGGCTTCGACAATGAGAAAGGGGCAGTCGGCCCTAATCTCTTTATAGCCCATAGATTAATAAGGAAACGTTACCTTGTTTTAGTCTATATAATCTCTTGTACTTGTAACTATTCTTTATCACCTTATAATAAGAAAACCCTAGTTGCCCCCGTGGACGTAGGTCAGAGCATCGACCGAACCACGTAATATCGTTGTATTTCTCGTTTACTTTACGTTGTGTGTGTTGTGTTTGTGACGAGCAATTTCCTAACAACTGGTATCATAGCTCAGTCTCAGCCACCATCGTCGTCGCCTGAGAGCCACCGTCGACAGCCGTCGTTGACCGCCACCGCCGTCGCCGCCACCCAGAAACCCTAGCCGCCTGAAACCCTAGCAACCAGAGACCCTTTTGCGCAAAACCCATTGCTCAGAAATCCTAGTCGCAGCCGCCGCCAGCAGAAACCCTAGCAGCCAGAAGTTTTTTTTTTGGTGCAGAAACCCTAAATTTAGGGTTGTTTGCTGCTGTTGCGTCAAAACCCTAGCGATTAGGGTTGGTTCTTGCTAGTTTTGGAGTTTGGTTCTTGCTAGTCTTTTTCTGGAGTTTGGTTCTTGCTGGTTTTTTGGAGTTGGTTTTCTTGCTGATTTTGGAGTAGGTTCTTTGGGAATTTTTCGGTCAGATCCGTCGGGCAGATTCGTTCGACATTGAAATCAGGTGCACTCGTTTCAACCTTTGTTTTTTCTATTTATTTAAGATTGATTGCAAACGGTAGTGCTCAATAGAACAGTCGTCAAGTTCAGGCAGCGAGCCATTGCTGCGTTTGAACACTACTTTTCAATCTTGTTTTCGTTTAGTTAAACAAATCCGTTTGAAACGATGGCTGAGGATGGAAAAGTTAAGATCGATAAATTTGAGGGGCATGATTTTGGTTTTTGGAAAATGCAAATCAAGGATTATCTTTACCAGAAGAAGTTGCATGAACCGTTAAGTGGAATTAAACCGAAGGCTATGGCACAAGCTGACTGGGATTTGTTGGATCGTCAAGCCCTTGGTGTCGTCAGGCTATCATTGGCAAGGAATGTTGCGTACAACATTGTCAATGAAAAGATGACTTTTGGGCTGATCAAAGCACTGTCCAACATGTATGAGAAACCGTCCGCTGCTAACAAGGTGTTCTTGATCAGACAGTTGGTAAACACGAAGATGAAGGAAGTAATGTCAGTAACTAATCATGTGAACGAATTTAATCTGATACTCTCAAGGCTTGTATCAGTTGACATTAAATTGGATGATGAGATTCAGGCGTTGCTGTTATTGTCTTCTCTACCAGAGAGTTGGTCTGGAACGGTCACAGCTGTTAGTAGTTCTCCGGGAAATACTAAGCTTACTTTCGAAGGCATTCGAGATTTAATCTTGGGTGAAGATATCCGCAGAAGAAATAATGGAGAAGGTTCGAGCATAGGTTCGAGCAGCTTGCTGAGTACAGAAGAAAGGGGCAGAAAACAACATAGGGGGGTAACAACAGAGGTCGATCAAAGTCCAAAAGAAGAATTCAGTCCAGACCTAGAAAAGATATCACCTGTTGGAACTCTAAAGAGGTGGGTCATTTTAAGAGTCAGTGTACTAAACCGGTGACAGACAAAGGCAAAAAGGAGGTAAATGTTGCAGCCGAGTTTGATGATGCACTGATTTGTTGCGTGGAGTGTCCGATTGAATCTTGGGTTATGGATTCGGGTGCTTCGTTTCACGCTAGCCATTGCAAAGAAGTAATGCAGAATTTTCGGCACTGCGATGGCAAGGTAAGGTTAGCTGATAATAAGACACTTGACATCACAGGTGTTGGGGACGTGACTCTGAAGACTCCTTTGGGAACGAACTGGACTTTAAAGAACGTTAAGTACATTCCGGGTTTAAAGAGGATGTTGATATCTGTGGGACAACTAGATGATGAAGGTCATCATGTGAGTTTTGGTGACCACCAGTGGAAAGTAACAAAAGGGAACCTTGTTGTCGCTCGTGGAAAGAAACAAGGAACGCTTTACATGGCTGAGATTTCTGACGGTGAAGCAAATGCAGCAGTTGAAGAATCAGAGGCGTCTACTCTATGGCACCAAAGACTTGGGCATATGAGTGAGAAAGGAATGAATATGTTAGCTTCAAAAGGTAAAATTCCAAACCTGAAAGGTGTTATTACTGACTTTTGTGAACCATGTGTACTAGGTAAGAAAAAGAAAGTTTCATTTGCAAAGATGGGTCAACCACCCAAGGCCAGAAAGTTGGAGCTGATTCATTTTTACGTCTACGGTCCTACTTCAGTTTCTTCAGTAGGAGGTTCTCGGTATTATGTTACTTTCATTGATGATTCCACCAGAAAAGTGTGGGTCTATTTTCTCAAATGCAAATCTGAGGTTTTCAGCACCTTTAAGAAGTGGAAGGCTGCAGTTGAAAATGAAACGAATCTGAAGGTTAAATGCTCGAAGTCAGATAATGAGGGTGAGTACAGTAGCAAAGAATTCATCGATTATTGTGTCGAGCATGGAATCAAAATGTTAAAACGGTTCCTGAAACACCTCAGCAGATGGGGTTGCGGAAAGAATGAACAGAACTCTCAGTGAAAGGGCAATGAGAATGAGATTACATGCAGGTTTACCGAAAATGTTCTGGGCTGATTCAGTTAACATCGCAGCTTATCTCATTAATCGTGGACCGTCGATCCCTCTTGGTTTCAAGAATCCTGAAGAAGAATGGCAAGGTCGAGAGGTATCTCTTAAACACTTGAAAGTATTCGGTTGTGTTTCTTATGTCAAGATTAAGGATGCAGATAAAGACAAGCTTGAGGCAAAGGCAAGGAAGTGTACCTTTATTGGTTATGGTTTGGATGATATGGGCTATCGCTTCTGGGATAATCACAGCAAAAGGGTTATTAGAAGCAGAGACGTAACATTCAATGAAAAGGTGCTTTACAAAGATGAACTTGCAGCTGCTTCAAACAAGGATAAGAATCCAGATGAAGCCGTGTATGATGAAATTTCTGAAGAAGACATTGCCAGACCTGTTAGCAATTCTGACTCAAAGGATAATTCTCAAGGCAGTGGGAGCTCAGCTCAGATGAACCTGAAGGATCTGAAAACAATGAAAATATTGAGAATAGTGGGAGCACAGAAAGTGAAGCTACTGACACTGAAAACTGGGTAACAAGATCTACCAGAGTTACAAAGCGACCACAGAGATTTTCTCCTTCAGTGAACTATCTGTTATTGACCGACAACGATGAGCCTCAATGTTATTCAGAAGCTACAAATCTGAAAGACTCTACTCAGTGGAAGAAAGCTATGGATGAAGAGATGAGGTCTCTTGAAAAGAACAAGACTGGTCTTTGGTTAAACTACCGGCAGGTAAGAAAGCATTGGAAAACAAATGGGTTTTCAGGGTCAAAGATGAAGTTGATGGTAGCAAGAGGTACAAGGCTAGATTGGTGGTTAAGGGATTCCAACAGAAAGAGGGAGTTGATTACAACGAGATCTTCTCATCGGTTGTGAAGATGAGCATAATCAGAACAGTCCTTAGTATTGTAGTTGCAGAAGATCTACACTTGGAGCAACTTGATGTTAAGACAGCTTTCTTGCACAGAAGCCTGAATGAAGACATCTACATGGCACAACCAGAAGGTTTTCCAGATGACCGGCAAAGAAAATTTGATTTGCAAACTGCAGAAGAGTCTTTATGGCCTGAAGCAAGCTCCAAGGCAGTGGTACTTAAAGTTTGATGAATTCATGCAGAATAACGGGTACAAAAGATGTGATACGGATCATTGTTGCTATCTAAAGAAGTTTAAGTCTTCATATATCATTCTTTTGCTATATGTTGATGATATGTTGGTAGTCAGGTCTGACATGGAAGAAATCAAAAGACTATGGAGTAGTCGGCCTAGGCGGGGAGTAGTTGGATTGGAATTTTTAGTATATAAATATCATAATTATAAATGTAACATGTTCAAAAATACTAAGATATAAATATAGATTAATTAAAACAACGATCAAGTACTAATTAATATTATTTTATAATTAGAAGTCAAGGCATTTATATATATGATTAAATATTAAAGGATTTTTTATTAATTAATTTACTTAATTTAATAAAATAAATAAAATATTCTTATAAATTTTTGACAGCTTGCCTTCTGCTTTCTAGAATAAATCGACTCCTTTCTTTGTAAATAAATAATCTTTTTTAGGGTTTTTTTAAATGAACTTCACTTCTTGCCTTCTTGCCTTCTGCTTTCCTTTTTCTCCGCTGCTCTCCCTTTTCCATCCATCCCCGCCGCTACTCTCTCTCCGGCCGACCACCGCTGGTCTCTCTCCGGCCGACCACCGCTGCTTCCTTGGTCTCCCTCTCGACAGCGTAAGGTTATATCTCTCTCTCATGCTTCTTCTTCATCACAGTTCTATATTCAAGGCCGATTTTGACGTCGCTTTCGACCGGCTGGATCCGCCTAGCGCCGCCTTTGACTGCCACCGCCTAATTAGTCCGATCTAGTCCAAGTCGTAGCGGTGGCATCCCGATTCCCGCCTAGTCGCCGATTAATCGGCCGACTAGGCCGATTTTTGCAACATTAGATGTATGCAACGGTTTGCACGAGACCTGATATTGCTCACGCAGTGGGAGTGGTCAGCAGGTTTATGTCGAATCCGGGAAAGGAGCACTGGGAAGGGGTTAAGTGGCTGCTACGCTATTTGAAAGGCACCTCTAAGTTTGCTTTATGTTTCAGCAGAAAGAAAGTAATCTTAGAAGGTTATTCAGATGCAGATTTGGGAGGTTGTGTGGATACCGGGAAAAGCACCACGGGTTATGTATTTACTGTTGGGGGTACAACTATATTGCAAAAGAGTGTTGCTCTTTCAACCACTGAAGCAGAATATATGGCCATTGCAGAAACTGGCAAGGAACTGATTTGGTGAAGGAACTTTCTCTCAGAGTTGGTATAATTCAAAAGGACTATGTCCTCCATTGCGATAACCAGAGTGCGGTTCATCTCGCAAAGAATCCAGTATTTCATAGCCGAACGAAACACATTCAGATGAAGTATCACTTCATTAGGGATTTGGTAAGTGATGGGACGCTTTCAGTGAAAAAGATCATTGGTACGAAGAATCCAGCAGATATGTTTACAAAACTTGTAACGCTGGATAAGTTGAAGTTCTGTGCAACTTCAGCTGGCCTTCAGGAATAGTGATGAGAAGGCAGGTGGCAACTAGGGGGGTTTAAAGTTCGGTGAATTTTTCACAAGAAGTACAGTGGAGCGTAGATGTTCGAGTTTCGAAGCCTCCAAGTGGGAGATTGTTGAAATGTAGGCTTCGACAATGAGAAAGGGGCAGCCGGCCCTAATCTCTTTATAGCCCATAGATTAATTAAGGAAACGTTACCTTGTTTTAGTCTATATAATTTCTTGTACTTGTAACTATTCTTTATCACCTTATAATAAGAAAACCCTAGTTGCCCCCGTGGACGTAGGTCAGAGCATCGACCAAACCACGTAATATCATTGTGTTTCTCGTTTACTTTACGTTGTGTGTGTTGTGTGTGTGACGAGCAATTTCCTTACACGTTTTACGCTCATATTTGTCATCACTTTTACGGTGAGTACTCATGGCCCCTATTTTACGATAGTATGTTTTGGGGTGAAAATATATGCTACATCTTTCATATGGACACAAAATATGTTACATTTCTTTTTATGTATTACACACATGTGGTTTCATCATGCCCTCAAATCATGAACCGTTAATTACAATTATGTAAACGTGAATATCATATGGATAGATCTATCGGGATTAATGCCCCCCACCCGGGTTGGTCGTGCCAACTATTAACAGGTGTGTATATATTTAACATCATAGTATTATAGTGGTTAATACTACATAGTGCAAACTCATAATTAAGTTCGGTTGCATGATGGTTATATGTAATACATAACATGGAATTTATGCTTTATAAATTCAAACTCAATCGTTGTGGTCCATGCAAGTCATTCTTTCGTGTAAACCTATGAGCTCACCAACAATTTTGTTGACGTATTTTAGCGTGTATTTTCAAGGAATTAAGGCGAGTAGCATGCATCGGAAGCGTAACAAGGCTTCCGCATATTTTGAAGTCGCAACAATTTTCAAACATAATGAGATTTATCAGCATAATTGATGTCCTTTTTGATCATGTATTTAAATCTCTGCAATTGCGAACTACTTTACGTTTATTTGGGTTATGTAAAAACAATATCATATTTTGAAGATTATTAATGTATTTTTCGAAAACGTCTATTTAGTGGTCGTTCACTTGATTATGACTATGCTTCCGCAACGTCACACCTAATTGCCAACCGGGGTAACGGGGCGTGACAAATGGCTAAATGGGACAAAACTAAAAGTTGGATGGTCAAAATGGTACTTAACCCTAATTTATAATATAAAGTAAACTACCTACACCCTGTGGTTTGGTCAAAATTACGGAATTGGTCCCTATGATTTAGTTATTATAGTTTTAGTCCCTACTTTCGTTGCCACTTTAGTCCCTCTTCCGTCAAAGTTAACAGCCGCTTTGGTCTCTACAGTTTAATGGTTTAATTATTATAGTTTTAGTCCCTACTTTCGTTGTCATTTTAGTCCCTACTCCATCAAAGTTAAGAACTTGTCCTTAAACTTTTTATAAAAAGATCATTTTACCAATGAGGATTTGTCAAATTAGCTTACATGGCTGCAAAAGATCAACTTTAAACATATGTGCCTGCCATAGCCCGTATTTAATGTGATGTGGCACTAGAATGTTTTTAAATTTTAGGGTAAATTACAAATTTCGTCCCTGTTCTTTTCACATCAAAATTACAAATTCAGAATCTATGGTTGTCTCTTTGTTATGTTTTTAGTCCTTTGGCCAGATTTTTTTAAATATGACCATTTTACCCTTGACATAATTATAAAAATAGGTAATGAACTTTTTTTTAATAAAAATAAATAATAAAAAAACTTAAAACTCTTTTTTATTTTAATTATTAACAACAATTTTTTTTCTTTTTCTCTAAAGAATTTATCTCTACCACCGGCATATGCTACTGCTAAGACCCATGGGTTGAATGATATTTTTGAAGACCTTTCCAGTAAACTCAAAGGTAAGGTGCCTTCTTTGCAAAGTGGTAAGTCTGCTAAACTTTTGATGCCCCCAACTCTGGTTTTATGTGGTGGAGTATGATGATGTTGCAGATTGGGGTGAGGATTTGGGTATTGTGGATGTAAAGAATATTCAAAATGGTGACATTAGCATGGTGCTAGATGATGAAGAAGCACCTGAAGAAAACGAAGAGGGAGGTTTGGATCTCGAGGATCTTGAACTTCCTGTTGATATTGAAACACCCAAAGCTGCAGCTGCTGCTCGTTCTTCGGTGTTTGTCGCACCGACTCATGGTATGCTCGTCCATCAGATTTGGGTGCAAAAATTATCTCTTGCTTCAGAACATGCTGCTGCCATAATCTTCGACACAACCAGCCGGCAGCCGGTGATCGAATGGAAGAGAGAGAGAGAGAGAGAGAGAGAGAGAGAGATTTCTTTAGAGAAAAAAAAACAAACCTTCTTTAATAATTAAAATAAAAAAGAGTTTTGAGTTTATTATTATTTATATTTATAAACAAGAAAGTTCATTACCTATTTTTATAATTATGTCAAGGGCAAAATGGTCATATTTAAAAAAATAATTGGTGAAAAGACTAAAAACATAACAAATACGTAACCATAGATACTGAATTTGTAATTTCGACTTGAAAATGACCTGTTCCATAATTTGCATATAACCAAAGGGACGAAAGTTGTAATTTACCCTATATTTTAATTCATTTTATTAATGTAACAATTTAAATTTTATATTTCTTGTCTGCACTTTGCAGGCGGCACCACGACCAACAAAATTAAGTTAAACAAAACCAGGGCAGGGCCGGCCCATTGGGGTATGCAACCTGTGCTACTAGCCAGGGCCCAACTGCCTAGGGGGCCGAAAAAAAAATTCCTTTTGATATTTAGGCTAATACTAGTTATATACTTGTTTTGCTAGTTATTTGATTGTGATATTTACGTACATATTTACACGGTTGTTTCCTTTAATCTTTAAATATTATATATACATGCATGTTTAGAAGGTAAACATAAATGAAATCTAAACAAAATCAGTTTGAATGGAATCAATTTCATATTAAAAACTGAAAACAGAAACCATAAACAATAATTAGATTGAAGTAAATTGAACACGTACACATGCTGATCGAAAAATAAAATTGATCTGAAAAGAAAATTAAAGCATATCGAAGAACACAAATACACATACCTAAATCCAAATAAACTTGAAATTGATCATGTTATGCTAAATCTGAGAACAAAATATGGTTTTAGCATCAAATTACCAGATCGAAAATTCAGATAAAGCCTAACACTAACACATACATTGCTTACTATATATCGATTTATACCAATATCAATTTACATTTCAAAGCGATAATTTGAAGGAAACTCAAATGAGAATCGATGAGGACTAAAATACATGGATGTGGTGGAGATGCACTTACATATGGATTTAGAGATGGAGAGAAAAGGAAGAAGTTTGAGACAGAAAAAGTTAGTGGCTGTCTGTGGCACCATCGACGGTCTAGGTGGTGCTTCTATGGCAACATCGGTGGAAGAGAATGGGTTGTGTTTGAGAGCATAGGA
Organism: Centrapalus pauciflorus; assembly: GCA_020465985.1. Classification (NCBI taxonomy): domain Eukaryota; kingdom Viridiplantae; phylum Streptophyta; class Magnoliopsida; order Asterales; family Asteraceae; genus Centrapalus; species Centrapalus pauciflorus. Next base: position 74,044 of record JAANYP010000293.1, read on the forward strand.
AGAAGGGGACCCTTAGGGCTGGCGACGGTTGTGCGTGGTGCCGGCGGCAAGAAGTCGCAATGCTTGTTGATGCTCGTAGGTCAACGGTAGTAGTGACTGGTGGTTTAAGGTTTGATTTAGGGGCAGGGTTGGGCAATGGTCAGGGCTTGGCAAAAAAAACTCATCTCACACCGCCGTAAGTCGACCCAATTTGATCTGGGAATCCCGAGTTAACCGGGGATGGGGACGGGAAGGTGGAATCTCCGATTTAAAATAATGGGGATGGGGCGGGGATGGGAGACATTTTATTCCCCGACCCCGACCCCGACCCTGGTTATAAATTATGTTTTAATATAATTATTACATATATTTAATTTTACAATGTAAATTATTCATTACATTTTATATAATATATTAAATATAATTGTATATGACTTTTCTGTAGTTTAAAATACTATTTTTATTTTTCATTTTATTGGTTTTATAAATGTTTTGCATCCATTTTTTTTGTTTTAGTTTTATTATAAATTATACATTATATATGTAAACACATCAAATATGTTTGAATTAATTTTTTTAAAGTTTATTTACACATATTTTTCTACTAAATTACTATTAATAGTTTAAACTTAAATAATATTTAGTAACTTGAGAAACCTGATTCCTCGATGGGGATCCCCGATCCCCGATTGGGACGAGGATGGGAATAGAAACTCATTCCCCGCGGGGGATGGCGGAGATGATTACGAAGCGGGGATGGGGATGAGAACTGAGATCCCCGCCCCATTGTCATCCCTAGCAATGGTACAGAACAACAAACGATTGGGTGGCATTGATTTTTTTTATATATTAAGTTTTGTTTAATCGTTTATTGTATATACATCTCCAAAACCGGATATTTGAAATTTGGATATTCAAATTTCGGATATCCAAAATGATATTATCAAAATCTAATATGTAAATCAAGATTCAACAATAAGAACACAATTAATCATAACTAGCCGAATGTTTTAATACGGAATATGTGAATTACAATAAACAACTATATCCCGTTACATTCATTTACCCTTTTTATATAACACCACAACTTTTACAATATTACACAACAAGTCCCTATACTTAATATCCATAAACAAAATATAATCCCAACGATCTTCCCCTTTTATGGATGTTAAGCTAGATTCCTTCTCTGTAGCCCAATTTCTTCTCAAACCTTCTGATGACTCGTCGACTGCTTAAACGTATTTCAATTTCAGACACAAAATCTGCAGTCATCATTCTTTCCATCTTTGACATGGCATCTTTAGATCTCTTTAACTTGTCTTCATCTAAAACCCCTCTCAATGACATTGGTATCATTCTAAGGGTTCCATCAGAATACTTGTTGAGCTCAGACATTCTCATAACCTTTTTCACGTAAACTTTATTCTTGTATACAACACAAGGTACTTTATCTAACACCACTTGAAAATCTTTATACTTCTCAATCTCTTTCAAATCCCGTCTAGATGTTGTCACGTGTATCCTCCTCATGCCCCTTTCCACCACGATTTGTATATCTTAAATAGACATTAAGACCATCTTTGTGTGCATGAAGTGAAATATAGCCTTTAGAGCAAACCGGCAATTCTCTTCTCGTTTGTTTCTACATAATTCATCAAATAGATCTTCAATATCTACAATGAAGACACGAAAGAAAGCTGCTTCGCTGAATTTGTAGAATTTCTGATCTGTGCAGAGAACCGTAAATACAGGATAAAAGACATTGACAAATCTGTCTTTGTCAATTCTTTTCAGCTCAACTATTATTTCCCAAACTCTCACCTTTTCAATCGGTTGCGCTTTGTTTTGCAAAAAGCTATCATAATTCAGTAGATGCGGCATATAACGCTCTATGACTCTAAATAGCTTCAAAAATGTTGAAGATGCTTGTTTCTTACAAAAGATCTTTCTTTCTAATAAATCTTCCAAAAACGGTAATCGGTTCCTCTTCTTGATATACTCAGCAGTCTGATGCTTTGAAAGTTTCAGCCTCTTGTCTTGATTCACCTTCTTATTCAACTCTTCTTTATCCAAAAGACTCAACATATCTGCATTCTATCTTCTTAATTTTCCTTGTACAACAACTCTCAAACTCTGTTGTTAGGGGTGAGCTCGGTACCGTACCATACTGAACCGGTACCGTACCATACTGAACCGGTACCGATCCCGAAAATACCGAAACCGAATTATTAGTTTTGAAAGAACCGAATACCGAACTGTATAATTTTATATGGTGCCGTTTCGGTAACGAATACGAATTTTAGCTAATTTAAAAACCGAATACCGAACCGAGAGTACGAAATACCGAATTTTAGCCAATTTAAAAACCGAATACTGAACCAAATATATTATTTCGGTATCAGTCAGTACCAGTACCGGTTCGGGTTCGGAAAATGGGACCTGTCGCTCACCCCTATCTGTTGTCTATCAGATTCGTCTGCTAGAACAAATTCATTCAAAAACTTTTCCATCATATCATCATCAAAATTGTAACTTGTTGAACTGATTCGGGATCTCCCATGACAATCAACGGCACATCCTCTTCTTCTTCGACTTTAATTGTCACATACTTCTTGTTTATAATGTCATATTGTGTTACAGTCTTCATCAACTTCTTCTTTTCAGGGTTGTACTAAAGACCAAACAGCTGAGACAATGATTCATCGTACTCTTCAAAATTAATCTCGAATCCAGATTGCATACTCACCGGATCTGAAACATCTTCATAAAGAATCAATTCCAGACCACGCTGAGAAGCAACTGGTTCATCTGATTTTGATCCACCTGCTTCAGACACATTTCCTTCTGTCTCCTTTGCTTCATACACCACAATTTGCTTACTCGAATCATCAAGCTTCCTCCTTTTGTCCCACTCATGAGGATCCTCATCGGAGTCAGGATCCTCATGCTTTCTTTTGAATCCAGAAGCTTGTGATTTGCATGTACCTTCAAGTCTTAAAAATCTTTCAGATAGAGCTCCCAATGCATTGAAAACTATTGCCTCTATCCCAGACATTCTTTCATTCAGATTCAGAAATTGCTCTTCACAAAAACTCCGCAGTTCAGCATTTGAATCAAATTTAGCTTCTTCTGGCTCTGTTACAGTATCTTTGCCTTTTAGTAATCGTTGCATGCTTATCATTTTACTCATCATCATTTCAAATTGAGTATTCATTTCAAACTGTGTTGTTGAGTGACAAAGGGTAACGAGTTAACACCTGGATCACTTAGATTACCAGTTGTCACAACAGTGGAACTTATGTAAAGAACCTCTATGTGGCCTACATTCAGAGTTGGCAATGATGTGGCTCTGGTAGGACTTATACATGTAACACCCTCGAACTAATCCACAATGCCACGTAAATAACACATCATCCGTGACAAAATATAATAATCCCTACTCTATTCCCAAGACACATACGTGAAAACCCGATAATTTAAAACATTAATTATACAACAAACAGTCACGAAAATCCCTGAATAATACAACCTATCCGAAGTATATACAACCAGTCCACAAAATATAACTACCTCTACAGAAGGTAGCTAACTCCCCGATCAAAGAAGATGTAAACCTACTTGGGTCCAGCAGGCCTACTAGCAGTCCGGTTACCTGAGATACACATGACAACACACACAGGTCAGCTAAAGCTGGTGAGAATGCAAGGGTTAGAGTACGATTCTAAAACTCAAATAATAAATAACTCGATAATAAAATGTTCAGCGTTCTCTACTGAACAAGTATATGAGATCCCACATAGTAGCTCAAATAGGTACTCAAATCGTGTGGATAAATCCATGTACCCAAATCCCTAGACCGCACAAAGCAGTCGTCGGGACTCAAAAGGGAATCGGGAGCGACCGAACCCCTGCCCAGCCGTACGGTTTAGTATCTTAACAGCCCAAGTGTCTCAAATCTCATATTTAAAATAAAGTTCACAATAGCCTAATAATACATGCATGATAGTATCACAATAAAAGCTCGTAAGAAAACTCATGATATCTCATAAAAAGCTCAATAAAAGATCATGCAAGTATGAGTAAAATAATCGTACAAGTATCTCAACAAAAACATGCAAACTCACCTGCCCAGCTAGCTAAACTAATTCTCGGTTCCCTTCCCTTTCCCTACCCTGTCAACGCGAGACCCTGAAAACACAATATCACAATCTCACTATCACAATCTCAACCCAACAACTCTATACACTATTCCCAACAACTCACGAGATCCCAAAGACCCGAACACACAACTCACAGAACCCGAAAACCCAACCCGGAACCCCAGCTGCATCGCGGCCGCACTGACCATCTCGGTCGCGGCCGCGCTCAGGCTAAACCGCCTGCGATCACCCAAGAACATCGCGGCCCACGATCAGGAGATCGCGGCCGCGCTCACGGACGAACAGCAGCAGCTTTGCTCTGTTTTCATTACAGCCCCGGAAATCAATCCCTAATTATCATTTTACCCGATTTTAACCACAGGTATGCACTTGAATTTACTCAGTAACAATCATAAATCCAATTAAACTCTTTTCTAACAAATTACAATAGTAAACCCACAAGATTAAGCCCAAACTTACATTTGAACTTGAGGAAGGAGATGATGGAAATTGAAGATTCAATCACAACTAAAGCTTGGATTCCTTGCTGCTGATTCCTGGAATTCACAATCACATACACACACTCACTTTGAGCTCTGGCTTTTGGAATGAATTGAAGAACAAAGGAGCCAATAATATATATGTTTTGGGTTTAACTCGGTCCGATACCCAAAAATCCGATCCCGATACCGCAAAATACAAATTTATACCCCCGGGTCCCAAATTAATTAATTAATCCAATGAAATAATTTCACGTACCTATCTCAAAATCGGGATGTACAATACCTAAGCTTTGTGACAGTACAACGGATGCAACCGACACTAAAGGTATTCCGACAGGGACACTAAATCCACCTGTACTTCTTGAAACGAATGCAACCGACTTTGGTGTCCTATCAGTGTATATAGGCTCTAAGACATGTGCAGAATCGAAAGGTGTACACGGGGGCAACTGTTTACCATATTCAATATCCACAGGATCCAAATGATCCCTGGATAGTGGTTGTGTAAATTCCCCATGAAAAGTTGAAACATCCCCTTGTTGGGAAGAGGATGAGTGGCGAGTGGGGTGTGCAGATCCTCTTGTTTGTTCAATATCAACCCTCAAAGGAGAGCTGATAGTTTGCGTGGTTTTCCGGCTGTTTGGGGTGCGTAACTCCCTCTCACTCACCACATTAACAACTTCTTCCGTCCTTTCACTGATATGCACAAGTCGATACAATTCAGCCTCAGTACCAGTTTCATCATCATCATCATTTTCATTATCATCATCATCCCCTCCATATGCTCCTCGAACATCAGATAATGTTAATTTTCTTCGAAAAATGAAACTTCCACACTTAGAAAATATTTTGGAATGAAATTTGAAACATGCTTGATAAATTTCGGATGAACAATGAGAAATTTCGAAGTATGAGCATGAAATTCGAATGAAGAGGAATGAATCTCGAACATTAAAGACCAGTTTCGAAGTGTTCATAAGCAATCTCGAATGAAAAGGAATGAATTTCGAAATCCTTAGAATGAAATTCGAACAAACTATCTAATGAAAAGAACTCTTTAAAATCAGAAATATATGTTCTTTCAAAACAATTAGAGTCTGTACGCATGGAAAACATAGATAGTTTAGAAAAATATAAAATGATAGAAGAAGAAAGAATAGGTTTGTACTCTCGCATAAAGACCGTAGATGATGAATTTCTAAAACGGGGTCAAACTGAACAAACTATTCATTTAAATCAACCCAAAGAAACTAGGTTTTATCATTCCAAGCAAAGAATTGGTTTTAAAAATCCTAAATATTTGGAAAAAGTTCAACAAGTTTTACCTCTTTTGTATGACATGAGATACATGGGTGCTGGGTTGAAATATTTCGTTTATCAAACATCAGAAGAAGTTTTAACCCAAGAGGATGAGAAACGGAATGAAAATAAAGAAAAAAGAAACGTTTTTTTAAATATGAAGAGCTACACGAGAGTTATCCTTATAGAGTACCTACTCTAGAGGAAGATTTTTTGTCTAGCTATTCAGAGGCTGAAATGAAAGCAGAACCAGTCAAACCAATCCCTCATCTTTATATTCCTACAAAAGTTCTTCAACATAAAACCAAAGTTTTAGAAAAGGAATTAAAGACAACTCGAAAGAAAGCTCTTGTTTATCAAGAAGCTCTTCTTAAGAGCGAGGAAAAATTGGCAAACCAAACTTTTCAACAAACTGTAGAATTAACCATCTACAAAGAAAAATTTGACATGGTTTCAGAATGTTTAAATTTTCATTTAAAAGAGCCAAAAGTTTCTCATCCTACCAAAATCTCACTCATATCGTTTGAAAAAGGTAAAGCCAAAGTTGAAATTTCTTCTGTCTGTTTTAAAGGTGAGTGCTCAAAACCTTTCAAAGCTAAGGTTTCAAAGAAGACTCAGAATCAATCTAAGTCTTCTAGGAAACCCACTCACCAAGAAAAAGAAAATTCTTCAAAGTCTAAGTCTTCCATTCGTACTGACTCTCATTGTTTTGTTCCTACAGATCATGTGAGAAGAGTGCCCAAAACGTCTATGCAAGATTTTACCAGTTTTTTTGTGAAGAAGGCTGTTATGCCAGTTGAATTTGTTTCTAGATATAGGTTGCATGTAATCTCAGAAAACAATATTTGTAATGATGTATCGAATTCTACTTCTTGTTTAAAGTATTCGTTTGGTGACTTTTTTAAATTATGTCCAACTCGTTTTAAACGTCAAGTACCTGAAATGAATGCTTATGTGCCTTATCCTGTTAAAAGAATTCGGAAAAAGAAAATAAAAAATACTGCATCATCGGCCTCCATAAAAAGTGAGACTTGTACTTTGCCTAGGCCCAAAACCAAAGCAAATGTCAAACAAGTTTCAAAAAGTCAAAAACCAAAGGTAATTTCATTGCCTAAAGTTCCAAAGCCTGTTAAATCCAAACAAAAATGGATTCCAAAAGGCTCTGCATTCAGTCCACACATAACTGCCAAATGGGTTCCTAAGACTGTACACGTGCCATATTCACCTGGAACACCTAACCCGAAAGGACCCATCCTAAGATGGGTGTGAAATGTAGTTTCTTAACAATCAAACACTAATATCAAATAATCAAGAACAACAAATGGAATTAAAACTGACCGAATGATTCAATAGATGAACAGATGATTACAAGATGAGGAATGAGAATCTTCGCGTACAGTACCCTATCTCTGAAATTCAGTGCCTACAAAATAACTGTCAGATCTCTTTTCTAATTTGAAAGTCAAACCACTATTATATACATTTATACAACTATCAACTAATTACAAAATAGACCCTATACTTTGTATTCCATCAACAAAAATACATTGCAACAATCTCCCCCTTTGATGGAATATGCAAAGTCTTTAGGTAGATAATCCAATCTTCTGCTCAAATCTTCTGATACTCTTTCGGTCTGAGAGCCTCCATTCAATCTTTGATATAAACTCTACCATCAATCTTCTATCGTTAACAGATAAAGCTCCTTTCTTGGTTTTTCTTTTTCTGTCCGACGCCAACTTTCCCTTCAATCCATTCAACACCTTTTGTAATGTCCCATCAGAAAACTTGTAACACTCCTCATCGCTCTTAACTTTTTGTTTCTATCTTTGTACATAACGGCAGAATGTTTCACCATGATGACTTGAAACTCTTTTAATTCTCCTGCAATCTTCATATCTCGATTTGGAGCTGTGATGTTAATTTTTCTCATTCCTCGTTCGACAGCAATCTGCAGATCTTGCACAGACATCAATACCAGTTTGGTATGCATGAAGTGGAAAATTGTCTTTAATGCAAATCTGCAGTGCTCATTTCTCTTATATCGGCACAACTTATCAAATAAATCTTCTATATCAACCTGGTGCATATTAAACATGTCAGCTTCAGTAAACGTATAGGTATTGCCATCAGCCCTCGTGACAGTGAATGTAGGATAGAAGATCTGAACGAATCGGTCTTTTTCAATTTTGATTAAATCAACTATCTTGAACTCACTCTTTACTTTATCAACTACTTGCGTCTTGTTTCTCAGAAAGCTTGCATAATTGACAAGATTTGGAATGTTTGGCTCCAGTACCCTAAACAACTTAAGAAACGAACAAGGAGCTTGTTTCTCACAAAAAATTCTTTTCTCCAAAATGTCTTCAAGATAAGGCAATTTGTTCCTTTTCTTAATGAAATCAGCTGACCTTTTTGTAGATAGCTCAAACGTTTTAACTTTCTTCTTGCTTATTTCATCCTTATTCAACAATGTGAGCATATCTCTTATTTCCCTCTATACCACCTGTTGAGCTTCGAATCTGAGTCTATGTTGTTTCTGCGACTCATCCGCAAGAATATACTCGTTAAAGAACCTTTCCATTACTTCAACTTCATTCAGCTCTACTCTTTCTTGTATTATCACATTTTCAGTCTGAAACTCTTCCACCTCCTCCTTAACTTGAATAACAACCTCAGGCTTTTCAACTGTCGGTGTCGGTATAGACTCTTTCAAAATCTCTTGAACTAATTTCTCTTCTTCTTCAATCCTTTCACCCTGAAAATCAATATCAGTCAAAGTGATCACATCATCATCCTCTGATAAACTCAACATACTCCTCTCTCTCTCTCCTTCAGTTTCTACTCCTTGAATCATCAACATCTTATCCTGAACTGCTTGATTGTCATCATCTGAATCATTATACTCCTCAAAGTTGTAGATATCTGACTGAATGTTCAAAGGAACTGGAAAATCTTCATCAAGAATCAATCCCAGCTCACTTTGTACATCAGCAGGTTCTTTTGAGCTTCCTGCTTCCTTTTCTCTCACCTCTGCCTCCTTCTCAGGGTATGTAACCATTAGAATTCCAGATGTATGCTCAGCAAGCTTCCTCCTCTTCTCCCCCTCATGAGGAGCATCATCGGAATCTTCATCATGCTCATCATGTTTACGTTTTGATGATGAAGCTTGCGCCTTACACGTCTCCTCTACTGCCGCTACCCTCTAAGACAAGTTGCCTAGCGCAGTAATCACTGTACTCTCCAAACTGATCATTCTTTCTTGCATTTCATCAAACTGCTCAAAAATGAAATCTTTCAATTCTTCCCTTAATTCATCTATGGCTTGATGTGGATCAGATTGCTTTACAGATTCTTCAGCCACTGACTTACCCTTCAAAAACTTATTAATGTTAGACATTTGTGCCATCACTTCAGATAACTGAGCAGAGACATGATTGTTCACTCCCGCAACAGCTGCATTCAAGGCTTGGCTTAGTGATTATTCAGTAACAAAAGGGGAAAGATTCACCACCGGGTCACTCAGACTTCCAGTTGTCACAACAGTTGAACTTGTGAAAAGAACTTCTGTGTGGCCAGTACTTAGAGTTGGCAGTGTTGTCGCTCTAATTGGACTTCCACCCTCTTCAAGCGACGGAGCAACGAATGCTTCCGAAGTTGAGGATGTTCCGGCGGGAACACTAAGTTCAGCCGCACTTACTTCAACAGATGAAGTCGACTCAAGTGTCCTAAGCTGTATTGTTTCTAGACTCTGTGCTTGAATGGAAGTTGTACACTCGGGAAGATGTGTACTTATTTCAATATCCATTAAGTCCAAATGACTATCGGATAGAAGTTGTGTTTCATCCCGATGCTGAATTGAAACAGTCTCCTGTTGAGAGGAGACTGAGTGGATGGTTGGGTGTGCACTTGTCAGTGGGATACTGACCTCTTCAATGCTAACTCCCAGAGGGGAGCTAACAGCAGATGTGGGTAATTCCTGGTTTTCTAGTTGAAGTACATCCTTCACACTCTCTTGAGCAATATGAACAACATCCATCAAAGCGGCTCCTCCCTCATCATGATCATCTCCATCATTAGCATCATCATCATCATCACCATCATTACCTTCCTCTGCTCCCTCTTGTATATTCGATAACATACGTTCATCTGAAGTACCAGCTTCTTCCTCACCACCCCTCACTGCTTCTACTCCCTCACTCACAAGTTGGGCTCCCTGAACTTCAGCCCCTTGCTGAAGTTCCTCTCTCCCTATAACTCCTTGGTTAAGAGAACCCGGTTCTTGGGTCTCTATAGGAGCATGATCTATCCTATAAATCCTCACATTCTTACTTTCCGGATCTGCATATTTTAACAAGGATTCCGGAATCGGCATTATATTTGCATTGGGAGAATCTGGCACCTCATGTAAACTCATCATTACGTAGTCTGGACATCTTTGTGAGTTTGCTCGCTTCGGTATATTCTCATTGGCTCAGAGGATCCCTTGGATTAGAATTTGTATGAACCTCTGAAGCGGAACAAATTTCCTCGATCTGTTCATTATCTTAGCAAGCACAATCTCTTTGAGGTCTTCCCATACGCATTGTTCATAGTCATAATGTTTATTAAAAGCAATTCCATGGAAGATCCTTAGACAGTGAATGCTGCACCTGTCTATTCCGGTATGTTTTGATGTCATGCACCTATTAACGATGCCGAATAAGGTGTACCATTCTCCATTTAAGCCATTGCGATGAAACTTGGAGCTCTTAGGAAGTGTCTTTGAGTAACCCAAGAATATGAGGTCATGCACTAACTCCTCATCGGACACAAAGTCTTCAAAATCTGCTAACTCTAGGAAGTTAACTGTGTCAATTCGTCTTGGTAGAAACAAGTTGTGGCGAAGTCTGACCAATGTTATCTTGGATTTATATCGATCAATGATTACTTTGAAATGGTGGTTACCATCTGCAAGAACAAATTTGACTGTATGCCAAAATTGTTGAAGGTGGACTTGTGGGATAGAGGGTTTGTATTGAAGAAGATATCCCAAAGGATGACCTTTGAGAATATCTACTATGATGGGTGACTGAATTTATTGACTTTGGTATCCAAACGATGGTTATTATCTTTGAAAGGCAGACAATGTTTGGGTTTTACAAGTTGGTTGTCAGGTATGATGGTGGAAGGTGAATGTAACTGAGGTTGATCGGACGGGTTTAGATACTAGTGTATGGTTTGAGGATGAATGGGAATCAGAAGAATTAGAATTATGGGGATGACTTGGAGATGTCATTTGTAACATGTACATAAATAATAATCATGTTAGACAATGCAGGTAACCAAATGAACTCATTCAAAGTAGAAAAATATAACATTTTGTTAGAAATTATAAAAATTTGTGATGTTCTGTTAAAGGCATCGGGATTCCAGACAATAATGAAATATTATTGACAGGATTCCAGAGTCAATCGTTCAGAGACCAATGTTAGAAAAACACAAATTTAAAATAATTTCTTGAAAAAATGTCACATTCTTCTTAAAACATTAAAAACCCAACACTTAGGAAAAAATTGAATATAAACTCGAATTAAACTTCACCCATCTCGAATGACTCTAGAAAAATCTCGGATGATACATGAACAAACTCGAATTGTTCTGTGAATCGACTCGAATGAATTGTATCCTTTCTCGAATAAAACTTGATTATTCTCGAATTACACTTGAAATAAACTCGAATAGAACATGAAAGGACTCGAGTGGATGTAAAGTCCAACTCGAATGAAGTACACCAAGACTCGAATGAAGTAAGTGTTAATCTCGAATGAAACATGAGTATATGGACCAACTCGATTAAAGCCTAAGACAAACTCGATGAAGTCTAAGGTACAACTTGATCATCTTTTCAGTATGTAACCAACTCGCATGAAACAGAAATATTCTCGATTACAACATGTAGCCAACTCGAATGGAATAAAAGGTTTCTCGGGCTACATTTCAATCGAGACATGTACTGAAATTCTTCTAAGTATGAACAACTCGATCAGTGAAAACTTGCAACTCGAACAACTCATATGTTTAACTCGAATGACACAGTTGATCAACTCGAATTAAACATCAATAGCTCTCGATTTATTAATCAATGAACTCGATTGATACTTATGATTTTCTCGATTAAACCTTCAATCGAGAAAGCACTGATGAATTTATTTACAAGTCCTTATACACTGAATTTTCAAAAATTGATTCCAAGGACTTTTTCAGTGATTTAAAACTTGTTTCCCATTCGAAAAACAATTTTAAACAACTTTGTTTTACTGAACTTTGATTAAAAACAACATTAAAGTTGTTAAAAATCCAAATTTCAGAAAAAAATGAACTCGAACTTATTTGAAACTAAAATCCAAATATCTGTTTGTGTGATTGAAATTGAATCATGAAATTTCAGATTCATGTTCGGATTTACAAACCGAAACCCATCACACATTTAATTTCATTTTAGGGAACAAAAATTATGAATCGCCATGAACACTCAAAATACGAAAACACGAACACATTCACATATAGATTCTGATACTGAAATAAATGATGCAAAAACACAATAACAAAAGAATTTACTCACAATAAGAATTGTTTCTTGAATCGGTCAAAGATATGTGAGTTTTGAGTTTGCTTAATGGGGAAGAAAGGTTTTCGTAGAAGATGATGAATAGTTAGTGTTTCAGAAAAGTCTAATTTGAAATGTGAATTTCAAATATATAGATGACATTACCCGGCCCATTTTGAATTTCATAGCCGGTCCTCTTTCTTCAAATATAAGCCCATTTAACAAAAACCCAATATCTTTTTAAAAGATTTCACCAAAACACAAACAAACAAAAAACAAAAAAAAAGATTCTGATTTAAAAAAAAAATAGTAAAAACATACTTGAAGAAAAACAAACAAAAAAAATTGAAAATTCACACAATCAAAAACAAAAAAATAACATAAAAAAAATTAAACACACAAAACAAAAAAATTTAAAAATATTAAAATGCTCCCCCTTTAATTTCAGAATGCTGCTCCCCCTCAAATGATTATCATATTTCTCAAATCAGCCCCCCCTACAAAATAACAGATAAACTTTATCAGATTTCTCAAAATCAGACAAATTCATTTTCTGCTCCCCCTGCACATGACAATCCAAATCTTGTTAAATTCCAAAAAATTTGAACTTTTAAAATTCAAGAATTTAACTTCAGATTAGAATCAATAAAAAATGTAAATTTAAAATTATACATTGAAACTACTGAATTATTAAATCTTAACGATTCAACATACTCAATTTGTATACCTAAAAATTAAACATTTTTTCATCTAACGCTTTGGTAAACAAATCAGCTAGTTGATATTCAGTAGGTACAAAGTATAATTCTATATTTCCATTTTCAACCTTATCCTTTATAAAATGGTACCGAATGTCGATGTGTTTTGTTTTTGAGTGTTGCACCGGATTTGATGCAATAGCAATTGCGCTCTGAGAATCACAGTAGATAGGTATCTTCTGTGGTGTAAACCCATAATCTCGCAGTTGGCTTTTCATTCACAACACCTGAGAACAGCATGATGAAACAGCAACGTATTTTTCTTCAGCTGTAGACAATGAAACACAGTGTTGTTTCTTGGATGACCAGCATACGGGTTTGTCACCTAAGAATTGTACTGCACCAGACGTACTTTTTCTGTCCATCTTATCACCTGCGTGATCAGCGTCAGAAAAAGCAGTTAAGTTGAATGAAGATTCTCTGGGATACCAAAAACCAAGGTTTGGAGTTCCCTTAGATATCTTAAAATTCTTTTTGCAGGTGTTAAATGTGATTCTTTTGGATTCGCTTGATATCTAGCACACACACATGTAGCAAACATAATATCCGGTCTACTGGCTGTTAAATACATTAATGACCCAATTATACCTCGATAATGAGTCACATCTACAGGTTTCCTCGAAATGTCCTCATCGAGTTTTGACTTTGAATCCGGAGCCATGAGAGTTTTCATAGGAGTACTGTTAACCATGTTAAATTTCTTTAACATGTCTTGTATATATTTTGACTGATTTATTAAAATGTCATCAATCAATTGTTTAACTTGTAATCCTAAGAAAAAAAATTATTTCTCCCATCATGCTTATTTCGAATTTTTGGTACATTAAAAATGCGAATTTATTACAAAATTCAGGATTTGTAGACCCAAATATTATGTCATCTACATATATTTGTATTACTATAATATCCGGCCCCTGACATTTTATAAACAAGGTTGTGTCAACTGCACCTTTGTTGAATCCACATTTCAACAGATATGTTGAAAGTGCATCATACCAAGCACGCGGTGCTTGTGTAAGGCCATACAGTGACTTGTCTAAAATATATACATGATCAGGTTTCGAAGGATCAGTAAAACCTTCGGGCTGATATGTATATACTTCATCGGTTAATTCCCCATTTAAAAACACAGTTTTAACATCCATTTGATAAACAGTAAAGTTTTTATTAGCGGCAAAAGCTAAAAACATTCTAATCGCTTCTATTCGTGCAACAGGTGCAAAAGTCTCATCGTAGTCAATCCCTTCTTGTTGACTGTATCCTTTGGCAACGAGTCGAGCTTTATTGTGAATGATTACTCCATGTTCGTCCTTCTTGTTTTTAAAGATCCACTTCGTGCCAATGATAGATTTGTCTTTGGGTCGCTCAACAAGTCTCCAGACCTTCAACCATTCGAACTGATTCAGTTCTTCTTGCATCGCAACAATCCAATCAACGTCCAGAAGTGCTTCTTTCACATTCTTAGGCTCTATTTTGCTGAGAAAATTTGAAAATAGGCACTCGTTTATTGTGGCTCTTCTGGTTTGGACTGAAGCAGATGGATCACCAATAATGTTTTCTATTGGGTGATTTCTAGTCCACTTGAAAGTATGTGGATACGGTTGGATGTGGTCTTGATTGGGATTACAGTCTAAATATGTAGGTCGGGGGATTGTTTCAGATGTAGTTGGTAGGGTATCTGAGCTAGGAGTTTCTGAATTTTCGGATGTTAAGGGGGTTTCAGAAGATTCTGGATGTTCAACGGGTTGTACACTCTCAGTTGGCAAGTGTACATCTGTTGTTGAGGCTTCTCCAGTTTCTTCTGATACTTGTTGATGAGAATGATCGGAGACTATGACTGGATCTTCAGTAATCCTGTCAGGCACCAAATTTAGAACATTAGTTTTGGGCTTCTCAAAGTAGTCTTCATAAAAATTCTCAAACAATTTATTTAATTCAGAATTTTCAGCATTCTGTTCAGGTGACTCCATTGAAGTCTGCTTGTTAGGTTCGGGTCCTGAACTGGTATGTTCAGAAGCCATTACCACTCCTTCATCAAATTTGACGTTGACGCTCTCGTTGACTGTCTTGGTTCGTTTGTTGTATACACGGAAAACGATTGACTCCTTTGAATAACCTATGAAAATACCTTCATCTGCTTTTTGATTAAATTTTCCAAGGTTGTCTTTGTCATTTAGTATGAAGCATCTGCATCCAAAGACATGGAAAAATTTAATATTAGGTATTCGTTTATTTATTAGTTCATAAGGAGTCTTTCCGAATCGTTTATTGATGATTGAACGATTCTGTGTGAAACAAGCTGTTGCAACTGCTTCAGCCCATAAGAATAACGGTAGATTGGAATACGCCAACATCGTCCTAGCTGATTCCACTAGTGTCCGATTTCTTCGTTCAACGACACCGTTCTATTGTGGAGTTCTAGCAGCTGAAAATTGATATGTGATTCCTACAGAATTCAAAAATGATTCAAGCGATTTGTTCTTGAATTCTGTGTCGTAATCTGACCGGATTGACTGAATTGTAAGTTGCAATTTCACTTGAATTTTCCGGATGAAGTCTATGATGATTTCGGTAGCATCTGATTTGGACCTCAGGAAGAAAACCCATGGATACCGTGAATAGTCGTCAACTATCACTAATACATATCTTTTCTTATTAATGCTTTGTACTCTCATTGGTCCACATAGATCCATATGAAGTAATTCCAGTGCTCTTATTGAAGAGTGTTCAGATTTGGATTTGTGTGAAGCTCTAGTCATCTTTCCTTTTTCACATGCGGCACACAACTGCTCCTTTTGGAATTTGAGAGTTGGTAGCCCTTTAACTAACCCGCCTTTTGCTAGGTTGGTTAATTCATTGAAGTTCAGATGAGAAAGACGACGGTGCCATAGCCATGCTGTTTTAGATGTAGCTTTTGACAGTAAGCAGACATCATTCTTCATATTAATGGAGGCTAAGTCAATGGAGTATAAAATGGTTTTCCTGTTTCCTGCCAGTATTTTTTTTACCTTCCCCGGATCTGATGCTGCACTGATTGGCTTTGAAGTTGACTTCCAATCCTTTATCACACAGCTGTCCAATGCTAAACAAATTATGTCCAAGACCATCAACGTAGAAAACCTTCTGAATGGTAATTTTTTCGTATGCGAGACTCCCGTATCCTTTGATCAGACAAAACTGATCATTTCCAAATCTGACCGTTTTTTCTACAAAGTTCGTGAATGTTTCTCTTTGTCCGGTCATATGCTTCGAACATCCGGAGTCAAGATACCATACATGATTTACCTATAAGACGAAATAGCACATGAGGTACCCACTTATAGTTGGGTACTTTTGATTTAGGTAAATCATGCAGTTTATGATTGGTTTTCTCATCAGATATGGCTTTTAGCTTTACAATTGATGATGATTTAGGTACCCATTTTTGAACAGTGCTTTTAGGTATGCACTTTTGTACATTTCTTGGTGGAACTGTTTCTTGAAATATTTTGCTGTGGAACCTTTTTCTGTTTGGAAAATGGGTCCTTTTTCTTCGGTTGCCAGACGAGCTTATCAGATTTTACAAGTAACGATTTACAAGCACTAGAATTCAAAGCAATTAAGTCTGTTCGAGATACTTTTATACAAGAATTATCAACAAATTTATTATTACAGACAGAGTTTTCAAAATTGCTATTTCTATCTGTAACAATATTTTTCTTCACGCGTCACTCTTGTTTTATTTTCTTGTTTTTCTGTTCTCTCTTCTTCTTTCTCCAAACTTGCTTTCTTGAACCGTTCACAATATTATCTGACATAGAAGAAACATGAGAATTAGTAATCTTAGAAACTTGTTTCTTCTGTAAATTTCTCTTACCTTTTGAAGATTGGACTCTTAGTGCAATTGAGTTCTCTGTAGAAGATGATTCACCTTTTTCAAATTTAGGAGTATCAAAAATAACTTTTGTTTTCTCCCTCTTTTGTTGTAAAGTTGGTGAATTTTCAGATGATTTTATTGAATCTGTAGAAATTCTTTGCAGAATTTTAACAGGTTCTTTTTGATCATCTGATTGTTTGTTATGTAAAGGTTTTACAAAATCATCAATTTTAACACACATTTCCTCTAAGGAATTGAAGTCAGAGTTCATACACAGATCAAATTCCTTTTCTGAATTGATAGAATATAGAGAAGTTGAAGATGATGGATCAGACAACTTTTAGTTCTCAGGCTGTTTTTGTAACTTTCATTCCAAAATTTTGAGTTCAGCCTTAAGAGATTTATTTTCTGTCTCAAAGTTTTTAATTTTCAATTCTAGATCAGAATTTATCTTTTCTAGAATTAAAAATGGCATGTATAACTTTTGAGATTTAGTAGTAGATTCAGATAAATCCTTTTCAGAATATGTCTGAATATACTCTTCTTTAATATCAGTATTATTGCTTGATTCATTTATTCTGTTATAATCAACAGAATTGTGCATTTTGTCTGATCTTAATCTTTTTGTTTCTTCACTAGATTCTACTTCATCAGATGCTTTCATAAACGTCATTTTTAATCCTAAGTTCATATATCTGACATCATATAAAGTAGGTGAACTGGATATAGCCTTTGTCAGATACTTGGGATTTTCCCAACCAATACCAGATTTAGAGTTGTAAAATTCTGTGTCTTTTGGTTGATTTAAATAGATGGTTTGATCTGTTTGACATCTTTTGATAAATTCATCTTCCATCTTCTTTATTTTCTCATAAAGCTTAGTTCGTTCTTCAAAAATAGCATGATATTTTACAGAAAAATTTGAAGCTTCTAATTCTGCCATTCTCAGCTTGTAGGTCAGATATATTATGATTAAGTTCTTGTATTTTGCTTTGAAGTTCTTTTTGTCTTGTAAATCTGAAACTGCTCGTAAGGCTAATGCTTTATCTTTGGAAATATCTAAAACTAAATTATGTTCATTACGTAGCTTGTTTTCCAAAGAGTGAGCATTTTTCTTTTCAGCCTTTAACGATTATTAAATTTCTTAAGCATAAAGGCCATCTGAGTTAATTTCTCTTCTAGCACACAAGAATCATCAACTTCAGAGTCAGAGTTAGAATTTACCTCCGGTATGTCTGAACTATCTGATCTTTCTGACTCTGAATCTTCATTATCCTTATCATCTGCTTTTCCAGTTGCCATCAATGCAACTTCTTCAGTCTCTTCTTCCTCAGACTATTGTCTTTCCTCATCCTCTTCATCTGTTAGTCCAACCCATACTTCATCCTCGGCTATCATGGCTGACTCACTTAATTCTGACTCATTGAGAACCTCTGATTTCAGGCAGATATGAGCATCCTCATCAAGTATGTCTTCATCTTCAGATGACTGTAGCCAATGGTCATCCTCCACCATAAAAACCGAACCAAAAACCATCAAAATTGCAAGTTTGGATGAATGTTACCTTAAATCGTTTGTTGCAATGCTTATAGTTCCTTCCAAATCACTTGAATCCTGAATTTTAACACTTGAATCCAACAAATCTCTGATTTTAATAATGAAGTGGTGGGTTTTTCTTAGAGAGAGAGAGTGAGAGAGCTAGAGAGAGAAGGAGATGGTGAAAATGAAAGGGTTTCCTTTCTTTTATTCCTATTTTGACCCATATGCATAATGCACCCCTCAACTTTGTATCTTTCTCATTTATAAATTTGTGAACACAATTTGCTTAAATTGACATAAATATCCATTAATACAAATAATTGAGTCTTAAAATTGTAAATTACATATAATTAAAATTTGGGATGTTACAGCATGGGCTCCACCACGCCTATACTTCGTTCGCGAAGTCATGCTGCGCTAAACAGACTTGGGTACTTAGTCTTCATGTCTTCTTCCGATTCCCAAGTGTGATTAGCTCCCCGATGATGCTTCCACTTGACCAGCACCATCCTGATTTCCTTATTGCGAAGTTTCTTGATTTTCATCTCCAGAATACACTCCGGCTCATCAACGAACCTTAGCCGCTCGTCAACCTTAATGTCTGAGTGATCAGTCCATGGTTCCCTTTCGGGCACCAGACTCTTTCGTAAGTAGTCCACATGAAATACCGGGTGAACACCTGATAATTCTTCCGGCAAGTCCAAATGATAGGACTGTTTACCAACTCTTTCCAATATCCGGAAGGGTCCTACAAATCGAGGAGATAGCTTTCCTCGCTTAACAAATCTGGTAACACCTTTCATTGGGGACACCTTCAAGTATACCCAATCGTCCTTTTGAAACTTTATTGCTTTGTGACGGCGATCGTGATAATTCTTTTGCCAATCTTGTGTCGTTTTCATGTACTGTCGAATGAGTTGGATCTTTTCGTTTGTTTCTTGCAGTAAGGCGGGACCAGCTATTGGAGTTTCTCCTGTTTCCTTCCAACAGGTCGGAGTCCTACATTTTCTGCCATACAAGGACTCGAACGGTGCCATCTTGATAGTGGAATGGTAACTATTGTTGTAGGAGAATTCAACCAGTGGAAGGTGATCGTCCTAGTTACCACCCAAATCCATGACACACGCTCTGATCATGTCTTCTAGAGTTAAGATTGTTCTTTCACTTTGACCATCAGATTGGGGTCTATAGGCAGTACTCATTGCGATACGAGTACCAAGACCGTTTTGTAAAGCAGCCCAGAAGTTGGAAGTGAATCTACTATCTCGGTCAGAGACAATAGACTTAGGCACACCATGCCTAATGACGATTTCGTGAACGTAGATCTGGGCAAGACGATCCAGTGAATATGTTTCTCGAATGGGAATGAAGTGCGCAGATTTGTTAATCGATCAACGATGACCCAAATGGCATCATGTTGACGACGTGTCTTGGGCAGCTTTGTTACGAAATCCATAGTAATATGGTCCCACTTCCATTCTGGGATGGGAAGAGGTTGCATACTACCATAGGGTTGCTGGTGCTCTGCTTTGACTAGACGACAAGTCCTGCACCTTTCTACAAATTGCCCAACGTCTCTTTTCAATCCTGGCCACCAGAAATCGGCTTTCAAGTCGTTGTACATTTTTGTGCTTCCAAGGTGAATTGAGAACTTAGACTGGTGAGCTTCTTCAAGGATTACTCCTCGCATGTTCTCGAACTTAGGAACCCAAATTCTGCCATACACACCTTTTAGTCCAGTTCCATCGTCTTGCATTAATGGCAACTGAATTCTGATATTTTCGTCTTTTAAATTCTCCTCCTTTAAGGCCTGCAACTGAGCAGCCCTTACATCGTCTATAATTGTTGAAGTCAGTATCGTGGAAGTCAAGGCATAACAGTATGTCTTGCAATATGTTTTTCTGCTTAGGGCATCAGCCACTACGTTGGCTTTCCTTGGATGGTATAAGATCTCGCAGTCTTAGTCTTTAATCAGCTCCATTGACCTTCTCTGTCTCATATTCAAGTCCTTCTGACTGAACATGTACTTCAAACTCTTGTGTTCGGTGAAGAGCTGACACTTGGTTCCATACAAGTAGTGTCTCCATAACTTGAGAGCGAAAGTCACAGCAGTTAGCTCTAGATCGTGAGTAGAATAATCTTTCTCGTGCGGTTTGAGCTGTCTGGAAGCGTATGCTATGACATTTCCTCTTTGCATCAGAACAGCACCCAAACCCATGCCCGATGCATCTGTATAAACCACAAAGTCCTCGTTCCCTTCAGGCAGGGCTAGAACTGGTGCTTCACTTAGCAAATTCTTCAGTTTGTCAAAAGCCACTTGCTGTTCTTCTTTCCAAAAGAAGGTTGCGTTCTTGCGAGTAAGCTTTGTAAGCGGAACGGCTATCTTTGAGAAGTCTTTGATGAATCAGCGGTAATAACCAGACAATCCCAGAAAGCTACGAATTTCTGAGGCGTTGCGGGGTGATTCCCAGTTCTGGATAGCTTCGATCTTTGCAGGATCAACAGCGATCCCAGCACCAGATATCACGTGCCCCAAGAATTGGATCTGAATTGAATATTGAGTAAGTACAAGTTAGCAACAAGTTTATGATTAAGTATAAGGATCATGAAATTGTTTCGAACGTTGAGACGTACCTGCCTCAACCAGAATTCACACTTCAAGAATTTGGCATAAAGTCGCTCTTTGCGTAGCAACTCTAGCAATTCTCGCAGATCTGCTGCATGATCCTCTTCGGTCTTTGAATAGATGAGGATGTCATCGATGAACACAATGACCGATTTGTCGAGCATTGGCCGGCAGACTCGATTCATGAGATCCATGAAAGCAGCCGGTGCATTTGTGAGACCAAATGACATTACCAGAAACTCGTAGTGTCCGTAACGAGTTCTGAAAGCCGTCTTTGGAATATCGTCTGGATGTACTTTGAGTTGGTGATAACCCGAACGAAGATCAATCTTCGAGAAGTAGCTTGCTCCTTGTAACTGGTCGAAGAGATCGGGCAACAGGTACTTGTTTTTGATTGTCACTTTATTGAGTTCGCGGTAATCGATGCACATACGTAATGTGCCATCTTTCTTTTTGACGAACAGAACAGGAGCGCCCCAAGGAGATGAACTTGGGCGGATAAAGCCTTTGTCAAGTAGCTCCTGTAACTGCTTCATCATTTCCTGCATTTCTGCAGGAGCTAGATGATACGGAGCCTTTGCTATTGGAGCAACTCCGGGAATGAGATCAATGCGGAATTCCACTTGACGATCAGGTGGCAATCCCGAGATATCTTCTGGAAAGACATCTAGAAACTCAGAAACAACTGGAACGGTAGAAGGAGATTGAACTTCAGCCTTTGCATTGACAGCGTAGGCTAAGTAAGCTGAACAACCCTTGGCAACATGCTTTCGGGCTTTTGCAATTGAAATAAGGCACAAGTCGCCTTTGTGTCTATCACCATATATGCATATGTCTCGGCCCTCAGGAGTGGTGATCTTAATCATTCTTTTCTTACAAACAATTTGGGCCTCATTGTGAACCAACCAGTCCATACCTACTATGACATCAAACTCCCCAAACTTCATAGGGATCAGATCTATATTGAACACTACGTCCTCTACAAGTAATGTACAATTTCTATATACCTTGTCTGCCTTAACTAACATGTTGCTAGCAGTCTCTATGTCAAGCACGAATTGTAATTTGGAAGTAGGCATATTGAATAGACTAGCAAATGAAGTGGAGACAAACGAACGGTTGGCTCCGGAATCAAACAAAATGCGTGCGGGAATTGAATTAACATAGAACGTACCAGTGACCACTTCCGGGTCGTCCTTTGCTTCTTCAGCTGTGATTTGGAACGCCCTGGTTGGAGCCCTTTGAGATTGATCCCTGCGAGCCGTGGAAGCTACAGAAGATCTCGTTGTTGATTGTTGAACATTCTGATCTCGTGGGAGTTTCGGGCAATCCCTTGCAAAATGGCCAAGTCTGTGGCAGTTGTAGCACGCATCGTCTTTTCGTGGACAATGCTCCCAGTGATGACCTTTCTGCCCACAACAGAAGCAGTACATATCCTGAGTCTTGCACTCCCCAGAGTGCGCTTTCCTGCATCGCCTGCAGTCCCTCATTTCAGAACTGGCCGAAAAGGCCCTTCCTTTCTTGGGTGATGAAGATTGTTGATGGGATTGAGGAGAGAATCGGGAAGATCCAGACTCCCGCTGCCTTTTTGGCGGCGACGGTTGAGTCGGTGCTGCGGCGGCTGAACCGATAACATACCCTGATAACAGAACGATCTGCTCCACATTTCGAGCAGCCTCTAGCAAACCGGCAAAAGTTGTATACCGAACCCCACTCATGGTTCGGCCAATCTCATAATCCAATCCGGCTTCACCGGGCTATTTTTCTTTCCTCTGTGTCAACTTGGTGTGGTGCGAACAAGCTTAAGCGGGTGAACTCGACGGCATATTGTGTAACCGTTTTTGTTCCTTGAGTCAGGTTCAGGAACTTCGCCTCTAGACGGCGCTTCTCATCAGTAGGGCAGTATTGCTGAGAGAATACTTCCTTGAATTCACTCCAGGACATGTGTGACACTACCTCCATCGTCAACACATGTGTCATTGCATCCCACCACATTACTGCGTCCCTTGCAAACATAGCGGTTGCAAAGCGGACCATGTCCTTTTCAGCGCAGTCGCTGATTCTGAAAGTTCGTTCGGTGCTGGTGATCCATTCCAATGCAGTCACGACATCTCCAGTTCCATCAAAAGTAACAGCCCCGTTACTTTTGAAGTCCTTAAATCTGCAACCCCTTGACTTATTGGAAGACCCAGTGTCTTGTCTTTCCTCTTGATCGTCTTGTTGTTGCTCTTTGTTCTTCCTTTTATCAGCCTTACGTTTTGCTTCGGCCTTATCTCTGGCCCTTAATTGGTCAGCAAATGATTGAGCCTGCTCAGCCATTCTTTTGGATTGTAGTTCATTGTTCTGTTCCATGAGAACTTGCATCATCTGGAACATTTGTTGAGGAGTCATATCGTCTCCTGACATGTTCTGAAATATAACAATTTATATTTAGAACATTTTGGTTGTAAGTCCTAAGTGTTACAGTTACCCTTTATTTGTCCCCGTGTGCATGTCAAT
Source organism: Centrapalus pauciflorus (assembly GCA_020465985.1). Taxonomy (NCBI): domain Eukaryota; kingdom Viridiplantae; phylum Streptophyta; class Magnoliopsida; order Asterales; family Asteraceae; genus Centrapalus; species Centrapalus pauciflorus. Next base: position 97,834 of record JAANYP010000293.1, read on the forward strand.
CCTATCTTAGTTCAGATCATTTCCTAGGAGTCCATTCTAATATCATAACCTAAGTTTGAGTCCAAGTCCTCGCGGACACTTGAAACCTCAAACTAATTCTCTGATACCAAAACCTGTGACACCCTCTTGATTTGATATTATAATTGGAATCACCAGGATCAACAAACAACCCAATGAATATCATGACAATTAAAATTGAATACTTAAATCAGAACTAAGCAGTTCCACACTAAAGCAATGAAAGTACATGTCTACAGTGATTAAGTCTAACTATTACAACACCATAATTGTTTTGAAAGTAGAAATCTCAGCCCAAAGCTACTACATTCAAGTACCAATAGCTTTTAAAGTCTCCGGGATATTGTGGTGAATTGCTTAAGTAGAAGGTCCTGCTACACTTTTGCCTTTGCCTGAAAACATGGTGAGTCAACTGTAAGCTAATGCTTAGTGAGATAACAGATTATGCAAACAAAAAATATTTCTTTACAAGCAATGCTTAACCATGGGCAGTGTAAGCCCCATGTATGTGAAAACAGGCAGTGTAAGCCTCAATGTATGTGTAAACCATGCAGTGCAAGCATAGGTTGGCAGTTCAAATGCTGATCGGGGATGTGCCGAACCTGACGGGATAACGACTGGGATGATCAGTCCCCGACAGTGGCCTGCTGTTAGCCCCAGTCCAGGTCGCATCAGATTGTGAAGTAATGATCATGCAGTGCAAGCATGATGTAAATAGATGCATTTTCAAACGAACGCTGGCTACATGTGTGTTACATGTCAAGTACGAGTGTGCATCATAACAACAAATCATGTACGAGTGCCAAATGATGTATATGAACAATGTGAACATGCCATTGAATATATAAACATGAATGCAAAAACAATAAATGTTAGAATGACAATCTGTTACTCACAGTGATTGGTATTGTGCAATTTGTCTCTGAATCAATGTGTGTTTTGATAACACCACAATGATCTGTAAAGTAAGTGTAATAGTGATTTTGTGTCAGTAATTGCTTAAAACTTGTATTCTGTAATTTAAATGAAATTCTAATTGAATTCGGACCACATTCGAATTCGGATGGTCCGAAATCCGGATGGTCCGAAATTGGGGTAGTGGTCCGAAATTGGTGGATCCGAATTGGGTATAAGGTCCGAATTAAGACAGGATCCGAAAATGGGATATTGATCCGAAGTGGGTCTTTGGTCCGAATTGCTATACTGGTCCGAAGTCACTGTTGATCCGAAATGGGTGATCCGAATTCGGATGGTTCATCATCCGAGTTCATACTTAGAAATTTTCTAATATTTTCCAGAAATTATGTTTTAACCATTTTTGCATGTTTCAGTTACTAAAATAGTAAATATGAACTTAGAAACACTATTTCATCTTATAACATATCATAATGTACCAAAAATAACCCATTTGAGTCCATTTTTCTACAAGTCTCGATGAACACACACACTAAAACACACACTTATCTAGAAATCACACTTAAACTTCGAATCTGATTCTGAAATTTGGTATATAACATCATCAATACTCGATTTAAACATTACAACAAGAATATATAACATGCATCAACATTTCAGATCAAATTCCTATGATTCGGTTTCTATAAAAACCGAACCAAAAACCATCAAAATTGCAAGTTTGGATGAATGTTACCTTAAATCGTTTGTTGCAATGCTTATAGTTCCTTCCAAATCACTTGAATCCTGAATTTTAACACTTGAATGTAACAAATCTCTGATTTTAATAATGAAGTGGTGGGTTTTTCATAGAGAGAGAGAGTGAGAGATCGAGAGAGCTAGAGAGAGAAGGAGATGGTGAAAATGAAAGGGTTTCCTTTCTTTTATTGCTATTTTGACCCATATGCATAATGCACCCCTCAACTTTGTATCTTTCTCATTTATAAATTTGTGAACATAATTTGCTTAAATTGACATAAATATCCATTAATACAAATAATTGAGTCTTAAAATTGTAAATTACATATAATTAAAATTTGGGATGTTACAATAGACATGTCAAATATCCTTAAGGTTCATTGCTAAAAAATATATATGTCAACGTTATATTGACCAACTTATAGGTCATTGTCATCTATCCTTTCAACGATATATTTTTAAACTTTAATAATTTTTAGAAAGAAATGTGTTAACAACAAAAATTTTGTTTCTCTATACTTGAACTCTCTTATGAATATCTTCTTGATAGTTTTTCAACAATAAAAGTTTTACAATATTTTATTTTAATGATTCTCTTTATATTTCAATTCATCTTTGATGAATTTTAAATAAATATTGATCCAGAAACGTTATTAAACACCATACGATTTAATAAATATTATAATGTATTTTAATATAGTCATCGTTACACAATTTTATATTGTGAATACCAATATTATAATTTAATTTAATGAGGATATTTGTAACTATGTTTATACATTTTCTAAGTCTTTTATATTATCTTAATATTAACTATACACTATATATTTTACTTGAAGTTTTTATGTTTATTGAATCAATAATTTAATATTTTTTTAATTGATATATTTCATTTAGTGTAGTATTATGTTTTGTTATTTGGTTGTGATTTCATTATGGAGAAAAGAAATAATTTGAAGTACCTAGAGTTGCTTTTATATTGACAAAAAAAAAATTAAATCATTGCTCAAAATATGAAATTTATAACTTTTTAAACACATTATTTTTGAAAAGTTAACTATAAAAATTTTAGATTAAACTCTATATATTAAATTACCAATTAGGTTCTTATCTTTTTGTAAAATTTTACAAAAATAGAGTTAATAAAATCATAGATATTAAAATTTTATTAAACGTTTATGATTATTAAAAAAACAATTAAAAAAATCAATAATACAAACATATGTATTTTATTTTTAGGAAAATATATTATATAAGTATGCATTGAAATCTTGAATTTTAAGTTTTAATGCAAAGTTATGATTATTTACTTGATGATATTATGTTATTATGAAATCCCGTATATATTCAGCACCTCAATGATTTTCTCATCAAACACATGAAGAAACAAGCTCAATAAATGTGTTGTGATAAAGAAGAAGACAATATGAATATGAGAATTGATGGAACAGTGGCGGCTGAGATATTTCAAATTAGTCAACCGTGTCTTTTCATAAAGTAAACCCTAGGAGCCTTTTATAGGCTCCATTAATTAAGTTACAAGACTTGGCAACTTTGGCCCCTACACTATAACTTAAACATGAAATACATAGAAATAAATACAAGACAAATTACAATGAAAATAAATATTACAAAACAACTCCTAGGATCGAAATAATAAATCTAACAATCTCCCCCTTTTCGATCACTTAGGAGGTCCTGGAACTCGGGCATGATCTGTAGATTCACGAAGACCAAGTATGACGTCGAAACGTCTGGTTACTTGTCTTATATGTAGCCTCTCGTTCAGGTATTCAATGCCGCTGAGTGTATCATGTATCTCCTGTGGCGAGCATCTAAGTTCTGGATTTGGTTGAGCGTCAAAGTCTTGAACTTTCTGAGTGAGCACTGCTCGAACCAATCTGATAGTGCCGTCGGAGTAACAAGGAAGATCCTCAAAGTGCATGAATCTTTTATGTCCTTTCTGATTCAAAAAGATAACCCCTGGCTGTCCTCGAAGCAAAACTTTGTAAGCCGGATAGTGGTCTAGCAAAAATACATCTTGTTCAGGAGCTTTCAGACCCACTTTGACTAATGCACTCTCAATCGCCATCTGGAAATCTCTGAGGCACATAATGATTGATCGGCGATTCATACTTCGAACTAAGGCACCCAAAGCAGTCATGCGAGACATACGTCCTTTAATGCGATTTTTCAATCTCTCGTGAAGGAATTCGACGTCGTCCACATTTATGAAGTCTAGGTCATTCTCGAAGAACTCATCAGCAGTGCCATCTTCTCTTTCTACTTGAAAGGCGGGATAATAAACTTTTGCTCTTTTGCACATGGTGATAGAGACGAGTTTTTTTATCTTCGATTTGGACACTTTAGACCTTCTCTCCCTGAGCATCATTTGATAATATTCGGCCTGTTCAGCTTTGGTAACGTTTGTGAGTTCCATGAGAAGGCGTCTGCTGAATGCTCCAGGTTTCTTTCTGAACACCATCTTAAATCTTTCTTCTAGGTATGGGTTCTGAAACCGCTCAGGGGGAAACTTTTGAAGGAACTCTTTGAGGCCCTGAACGGGGGGTTCTTCGATTTTAGATCTTTTGGCTTCAAGAAGCTTTATAATTGTCCCCCGCCGTTCTTGTCGCATTTGGTCTTTTTCTTCCTGAGGCAATGTTTGAACCTTGCCTTTGGAATAGTGTTCTACCCAAAACAAATCTTCTTTTCTGTATATGCCAGGGCCCTCCGGAGTTTCGTCGAAGCAATCGACCCTTTTTGTTGGGGAGGGACCTGAACGTTGGGTTTGTTGGACTGGTGGAGGGCTTGGGGATCTTGGGGGGCTGATAGTAATGTGGGATTCTTTTAATGATAGGGGAGCTTGGATGGATGAAAGTATGTCTTCCTGATGGGCTCTGGGTGGTGAATTCAGGAAATCGAAAGAAGAGGACGATGATTTTTTTGTTGGAGAATCAGGCTCAGGCTTAGGAGTTAAAAGGGGTTGGGTGTCCTCGGTATCAGAATCTGAATCAGAAACTAATATGATTTCAACCTTCTCGTGTGGCTCCTCAAATTCTACCATGGCTGTCATCGGATCCAGTGGAGCTGGACCCTCGACCATCAGCTCGTCTTCTATTAGCATGTACTCCTGAGCCTCCTGAGACTTTTCCCCCGACCCCTAAAATTCAGACCCCTCGGCGGTCTCTGCTCCCCCTATACCCAGCATGGGCTCCTCAAATTGGACTTTTCTGCGCTTCTCCCCCTCATGACGATCAGGGTCGTCCTGGTCGTCATGTTTTCTTTTAGGGGCTTCGGCCTGAGTACGGCACTGAAGATCTATAACCGCCGACTCAAGGCGATCCATCCTTGAATTGAGCTGCTCTTGGACTTGAAGAATTAGGCGATTGAGAGCATCGATCTTGTCTGAGAGCTCAGCTATTTGAAGTTGGACTGAATGGGATCCTGGTGAGGGGCCGGCTTCGGAGGCGACACCCTTACCCTTTATAAGAGAAAGAAGGGCGGTGTGCCGTTCCTCGGCTGCCTCCCTTTGGGCGTCCAGGTCAGCCCGGGTGATAACTCCGGCAGCACGTAATGCTGCCGTTAACATCTCCAAATTGATGGGGAGATGGCCGGAAGTGGACGTCGTTGATTGAGCCACTCCCGGTCTTCCTTCCGTCATCTCTGGCTCCACTACGGGATGCTCAGATCCGGAAGTTTGTGGAGCTGCTACGGAGGCAGCTCTTGGGGATGCCACAAAGGCATCGTGCACGGTGTGTATATGTGGGGATGGAATCGTGGGCGAAGGAAGGTCGGTCACGTGGAGAGGAGTGTGACCTCTTTCAACACCGCCACTCTCCGAATGAGAGGGCGATGGAGTGTGTGGAAGATCCCCGTGGAATGAAGTGGTTTCCCTTTGAGGGGAAACCAAGTGGATGGTTGGGGTTGTTGCGACCGCTGGACTAACGGTCTTTTGAATAGGAGTCCGGCTAATTGGGCTTGGTTCACCCTCAGATTGCATATCCCTCGCTTTTACGACAGAGACGGTTCTTTCAGAATCCGCCGTCTCTGCCGTCTCACCTACAGCACCCTCCCTCACTATCTCAGCCTCCCTCTCACCAAAACCCATAGATTGTAGTACATCCATCCTTTCTCCCTCATTCTCACTCTCTTGATGCTCACCTTCGGACTGGTTAGTCTCAGTCGATTCAGACTGAGACTCATCCGGATAATTCTCTCGTATATATTCCCTTACCCGCTCTGTACCCCTGGACCTTGTTAGAGTAGATAACGGAATTTTCATAACCTGTACCGTCGGGGCCCCCTTTGGCAAAGTCAATTTTTGGATAGCCACGGTGGGGTAGACATCAGCCTCCGGGCGCTCATGTATGTCTTCGTCCTGATCCATTGCGCATTGAATAATGAGTTGAAGGAACCTTTGATAGGGGACATACTTGCGACCTTTCTTGGTGCTTCTTTCTACCTGGACTCTTCTTATTTCTTCAAAAATGAAAGCCGCATAGTCCACGTGTCGGTCGAAGGCAAAGCCGGTGAACATGGCTAATACCTGGGCCGACGCTGAGTCGTGACCGGAATGCTTGGCTGTTAGGCACTTATTCAGCACATCGAAGAGGATCCTCCAGTGGGACTGAAGGTTTTTGGTGCGGAAGTCGGAAGGTTTGGTAAGAGGGCCGTCATACCCTAGGCTTTGAATTTCAGAGAGGGCTTCTGATACGGATGGGTTTGGATCGAATGAGTCAATGGAGGGAAGATAGTCTTGTATGGGAAGACGAAGGATGTGACGGATGGCTGCGGTTGTGATTTTGACTGGAACGCAGTCAATGGTGGAGGTGAAGTGAGGTTCGGGGTCGGTTATGAATTGGAGCCTGTTCCAGAATTGTTGGAGGTAAATCTGGGGAACGGCTATGGCAGTTGAAAGGGCATAGTATATGGGATGGCGGGTGAGGATGTCAAAAGCAAGGGTTTGGGATTCTTTTGGGAGGATAGAGACGTCGAGTTGCCAGTTATGGGGGATAAACTCGACAAACTCGGCGCTCGGCAGAATGGCTTCCTCGGGTAGCTGAGCGTTATTATTAGGGATAGGAGGATGGGGTATGGTAAGAACGATTGCTGGATCCATTATCCTGCAAAGTGTAACAAAGTTAGAATCATAAGACTTGATATGATAATGCATTGATGTGAAGTCTAGATGAGTGTGAAATAGAAATTGTCTGATCTGTTTAACATCAGGTCTTTATTAGCAGAATAAAATTCCACTAACAAAGTCCAAAGTCAATCGTTAAGAGACCAATGTTAGATAAGACCGTTTCACTCAAACACTGATCCTAACTCTAATCAATGATGCACTTGGATGAAACTATTTTTGTGATTTTTAATTTATATGAAAATGCAGAAATGGAAAACATGAAAAATGAAATTTTTTTTTTTAATCCTAAGTGTTGGATTTCGGATGGTCCGAATTCGGATGAACAGTGTCATCGAATTCGGATCAGTCCGAAATGGAATAATGCATGAATGATGTGAGTGGGACTGAATTCGGATGAGGTGATAAACGGGGACCGAATTCGGATGATGGTCCGAAGTGTAATCATGAAATGATTGAATGTGGTCCGAATTCGGATGTGGTGTGAACATGGTCCGAATTCGGATGGTGACTTGTGAAAATGCATGCAATGAAATGGAAATGTCCCAATTTCGGATGGTACCTGGAATTCGGATGAGGACCGAATCCGGGTATCATCCGAATTCGGATGCATAGTGGTGAACATACTTAGACAATTTTTCAATGTTTTGAAAATTTTGACCCTGATGTGATGGTCCGAATTCGGATCAACAGTGAACCGAATTCGGATCAACAGTGGTCCGAACTGAGTTTTGTACTTTGAAAATTTTTGAAACTATTCTAAGTCGGACATCCGAATTCGGGTGGGGGTCCGAATTCGGACATCCGAAACTGCATGAGTGCAGTTAATGTTCATGCAAAATATAAACGTGAACAGTTTGAATCTTACTGAAAATGCATGAAATTACAGATCCTAAACTAAAACAACCTAAGGAACATTTTATCTAACTACAACTAAGAAAAAATAACACATTAAACTACCTAAAAAGAGTAAAAACCGAATTGAAAAACTAGAAAAAATTTGAAAATCAAACAAGTAAAATACTAAGTTAAAGACTGAAATAAATGTAAAGAAGTGTTACCTGGTGATGCAGATGATGAATAATGCAAGAAAAATTGAAGAAAACGATGGTGCAAAAGCTTGAAATCGGTAATAATAGAGGATTGTAGGCGGTGGTGTTCGTCGATGAGAGAAAGAAGAAGAAGAAGAAAGCTTGAAGTTGAAGTAAAGACTTTGTTGACCGTTTGACCCGCCCTTATATAGGCGCTCGGGTCGGGTCCGGGTCAAGCAGGATCCGCGCCCCAGATGGTAATTGGGCCGCCGGATTTGGAGTCAAACACAACAAGAAAATGGTTTTGGGCTTTTAAGAAAAAATCAACAAAAATAAATTTTTGTTCCAACACAAAGAAATAAAAATATTTTTGGAATTTTCTTTAATTTTGAAATTAAGAATAAAATGAAATGAAGTAAACTAAAATCTTTTTGGCTTTTTGATAAATTTGAAAGTTAAAATCTTTTTGTGATTTTTCTGACCTATTAAATTAACACTTAAAATTAAATTAAAATTAAGACTATCCTAAAATTCAAAAAATTTAACTATAAAGGAAATAAAAAGAAACACAAAATTATAAAATTTTAAAAATTCTAACTCTACTCCCCCTCAAATAAATACCGGTCCTTTTTCTTTTCCTTTTCAGATTTTAAACGCGACAACCCTTCTTTAAGCCTTACAAATACAGACAAACCTGGATATTGTTTGCATCCCACTCCATGATGAACAATTCACACAGCAATTTATCAGGATCATTAATTATTAAAAATATGCGCAGATAAGGAAATAATGAGTTTCAATTTTGTGACATAATCCTTAAATTTAAATAACAGTTATTTTCTAAAATAAAGGAATTTCAATCATGATAGATTGAAATAGAATTATTTAAGACAATATCTGATATTTAATTGGAAGGTGGATTCAACATGCCGATATGAGATACTAAAAACCAAAAACGAGGTTCGTCTAAAGCTTTAGTAAATATATCCGCTAGTTGGTATTCCGTGCCAACAAAATACAACTCAGTGGTTTCCTTTTCAACGTGATCTTTAATAAAATGATACCTGATATCTATGTGTTTTGTTCGAGAGTGCTGCACGGGATTGCAAGAGATGGCAATTGCACTTCGAGAGTCACAGTAAATAGGGATATTTGTGAGTGAGAATCCATAATCGCGTAATTGTGTTCTCATCCACAGCACTTAAGAGCAACAGCTTGCAGCTGCTACATACTCAGCCTCAGCTGTGGATGTGGATACACAATTAGGCTTTTTGGAAGACCAACTCACAGGTCTATCGCCTAAAAACTGTATTCCTCCTGATGTGCTTTTTCTGTCCACTCTACAACCTGCAAAATCAGCATCTGAAAACGCGGTAAGATCGAAATTGGTTCCCTTTGGATACCATAGACCAAGTTCGGGTGTACCCTTAAGATAACGAAAAATGCGTTTTACCGCAGTTAGGTGTGATTCTTTTGGGTCGGCCTGAAATCTAGCACAAAGACATGTTGAAAACACTATATCTGGTCTACTGGCAGTCAAGTATAGTAAGGATCCTATCATCCCTCTGTAAGTTGTATTATCGACACTTTTCCCGGAAGGATCGGTGTCTAACTTGCAGTTGGAGGCCATGGGAGTTGCGATACTCGTGCAAGAGTCTAACTTATACTTCTTGAGAATGTCAAGAGTATATTTCGACTGGTTCACAAAAATCTCATCCTCAAGTTGTTTGACTTGTAATCCGAGGAAAAAGTTCATTTCCCCCATCATACTAATCTCAAACCGAGACTCCATTAGGGCTGAAAAATCCTTACAAAAATTGCTGTCAGTAGATCCAAATATAATATCGTCGACATAAATCTGTACTAGCATTATATGTGGGCCTTCCCTTTTAGTGAACAGAGTTGTGTCCACCACACCTTTATAGAAACCGGCAGAAATAAGGAAATTCGAAAGACTATCATACCATGCTCGAGGTGCTTGTTTTAAACCATAGAGGGCCTTATCTAGCACATAACCATGGTCAGGTTTATGTGCATCAACAAAGCCTTGTGGTTGTTCAACATACACTTCCTCGTTAAGTTCACCATTTAGAAAGGCAGTCTTGACGTCCATTTGGTACACTTTGAAGTCTTTGTGTGCCGCGTACGCCAAGAAGATTCTGATTGCTTCGATCCGTGCAACTGGAGCGAAGGTCTCGTCATAATCTATCCCTTCTTGTTGTCGGTAGCCTTTGGCAACAAGTCTTGCTTTGTTCCTTATCACAATTCCGTTTTCATCTCGTTTGTTCTTAAAGATCCACTTCGTTCCGATGACTGTGCGGTCTTTTGGCTTGGGAACTAACCGCCATACTCTTAGCTGTTCAAACTGGTTGAGTTCCTCTTGCATTGCAACTATCCAATCCGGATCTGTCAGGGCTTCATCCACACGAGCGGGCTCTATCATACTCAAGAATGATGCGTAGAGACATTCATTAGCAGATGCCCTACGAGTTTGGACTCCTGTTGATACGTCACCAATGATTTGCTCTGTTGGGTGACTGCGGGTCCATTTGATCTCGTGTGGAAGGGGTGCTCGGGATGGAACCTCTGTGGTTAATATGGGAATGGATGAGGATTCATGGTCAATGGTTTCAAATGATGGTACCACAGGTTCTGGTTCAATTTCCGAGTGTTCAGGTGAAGGAAGAATCGTTGGTATTATATGAGAGGGTATTACTGGAGTTGATTCAACTGCGGATGTGTCGGTGGATGATGTGGATGGATGAGGATATGTTGATGAAGATGGAGCAGAGAAACTTTGCGGCGCAGTTGAACTGGAAGGATTACCTACATTATTAACAACATTAGACACACTAGCGTTAGGACCGAAAAATTCAACATAAAAAGGATCAAATAAATTAACCAAATCAGAAGTAGAAAAAGAAATGAGATTATTCGAAGAGTCTCCAGGCATTTGAGTAATGCGTGGTCCTGATTGATCAACTTCGGGTGCCAGTTCAGCCAACTCATCAAATGTGACGTGCACACTTTCATTGACTATTCTGGTTCGGGTATTGAATGCGCGATACGCCTTCGAGTTGGATGAGTATCCAATGAAGATTGCTTCATCCGCCTTTTCGTTAAATTTCCCGAGGTTGTCTCTGTCATTCAGCACATAGCACCTGCAACCAAATACACGTAAGTACTTGATAAATGGTACTTTATTCAAAAAGAGTTGGTAAGGAGTTTTGTTAAAGCGCTTATGGATGATGGAGCGATTCTGTGTATAGCATGCTGTTGATACGGCTTCGGCCCACAAGAACGGAGGTAGCTTTGAGTATGTGAGCATTGTGCGAGCGGCTTCTACTAGCGTACGGTTACGCCTTTCCACGATCCCATTTTGTTGAGGTGTTCGAGCAGCAGAGTATTGATGCTGAATCCCTTTGGATCGAAGGAAGCCCTCCACTACCGAGTTCTTGAACTCCGTGCCGTTATCTGATCTGATTGATTGTACTGACAGCTGCTGTTGGGTCTCGACACTCTTGATAAAATCAATGATTTCTTGAGCTGTCTCGTCCTTGGAACGCAAGAACCTGACCCAGGTATATCGAGAATAATCATCAACGATAACCAACACATATCGTTTTCCATTTATGCTTTGAGTTCTCATTGGTCCGCATAAATCCATATGAAGTAACTCCAAAACTCTTTTTGTTGATGGTTCGGGCTTTGGTTTGTGAGATGATCGTTTCATTTTTCCTTTCTCACATGCTCCGCACAGATGGTCCTTTTCGTAGCGCAACTCAGGAAGTCCTTTGACCAATTGCTTCGCAGCCAGCTTGTTGATATTATCAAAATTTAAATGGGATAATCTTCGATGCCACAACCAAGAGTCTTTTGAAGAGGCTTTTGATAATAGGCAAATGTTATCCTTCACTACAAGCTTAGATACGTCAATGGTGTAAAGGTTAGATTTTCGGGAACCAGTCAATATTTCTTTTCCATCCATGTTCTTAACACTGCAGTTCTTAGCCCTAAACGTTACTTCTAGTCCTTTGTCGCAGAGCTGTCCTATGCTAAAAAGATTATGAGATAACCCCTCAACATAGTCAACGTCCTTGATGACCAGATTATTTAGAACTAAGTCCCCGTATCCTTTTATTTGAGCCTGATGGTTGTTCCCGAATTTCACAGTTCCGCAATACTATTCAACAACGTTGGACAGCAGTTCTCTTCTTCCTGTCATATGCTTGGAGCAACCCGAATCCATATACCAAATGGACTTAGCCTGAAAAACACATAAATTCATATAATGAACAACTATATGCATTCAAACACATCCATTTTTAATTCACAATCAAACCGTGTTCTGAACCGAGATGTTCAGAAAACATGATGAGTTAAGACCGGGTCCTGGGCTGTGTGCACAGAAGCCAAACGTGTCGGTTTAAGCACAACCGACAAGCAAAAGAACGGTACCTAGTCTAAGGTAACTAGAAGCCATTTCTTTGAAGCACGGGTCTTGATCAGAAGTAACCAAGAACCATCTGCATTAAGATCACACAACCTTGGGTACCCACCTCAATATGGGTCCCTTTTTGTTAGGATTTCCAGATTTATATGGCACGAGTACAGATTAGAAACCCAACTAGCATTTGTGTGTGGTCCAGATGCACAACCCTTTGGAATCCATTGAAGATTGGATTTATTGGGTTTTGGAACCTTAGGCGCTGAAATTGCCTTCGGTTTTTGTCTTGTTGAGACCTTTTTGACCGTTGCTTTGGTTTTGGGCCTTGGCAACGGACATATCTCAACTTTGTTTGTGGCCGATGATGCACTATTTTTAGTTTTCTTTTTCCGAATACGTTTAACAGGATAAGGCACAAAAGCATTCATTTCAGGAACCTGTCGTCTATATTTAGTTGGACATAGATTAAACAAATCCTTGAAAGAGTACTTTAACGGAACAGTAGAATTCGGTACATCATTACAAACATTGTCACACACATTGTTACACAAATTGTCTTTAGAGATTACAGACATCCTATCTCTATTAACAAATTCACTTGGCATTAAAGCCTTCTTCACAAAAAAACTTGTAAAATCCTGCATGGTGGTTTTTGGGACTCTCCTTATATGATCTGTAGGAACAAAACGATTAGAGTCAGTAAGCATGGAAGATTTAGACTTGACAGACTTTTCTTTTTGGTGGTGAGTGGGTTTCTTAAAAGACTTGGATTTTATTTGAGTCTTTTTAGGAACCTCATTTTTGAAAACTTTTGAGCACTCACCTTTGACAAAGATAGAAGATGATTCAGCTGTAGCCTTACCTTTATCTAATGACATACATGGAATTTTTAGGGAATGAGAAAGTGTTTGTTGTTTTGAAAGATCTTTTAATTGTTGTGAAACTATTTCAAAATTTTCTCTATAGACAGTGACTTCCACAGTTTGTTGAAAAGATTGATTTACCAATTCTTCTTCTCTCTTAAGAAGAGCATCTTGAAGATCAAGTGCTTTCTCTTGAGACGACTTCAATTCCTTTTCTAAAACAATGATTTGTTGTTGAAGAACTTTTGCAGGAATATAAAGTTGAGGAGTTGATTTTTCAGTTTCAGTGTTCAATTCAGTTTCTGAATAAGTTGACGAGAGATCTTCCTCTAAAGTGGGTACTCTAGAAGAATAACTCTCGTTAAGTTCTTCATAATGAAAAGAAATTTCTTTATCTTTACGCGCAACACGTTTCTCATTTTCTTGGTTTAAAACTTCTTTTGATGACTCAAAAAAGAAAGATTTAATACCGGCTCCCATATAATTCATGTCATAAAATACAGGTAAGACATTTTGTGCTTTTTCCAAATATTTAGGATTTTTAAAACCAATTCCCTGTTTAGAATGGTAAAACCTAGTTTCTTTGGGCTGATTTAAATGGATAGTTTGTTCTGTTTGACCCCTTTTCAAAAATGCATCGTCAAGGGTCTTTATTCTTGCGTACAAACTTATCCTTTCTTCTTCAATCATTTTGTATTTTTCTAAACTGTCTATATTTTCCATATTTACCACATCTAATTGTTTTGTAAGAACAGAAATTTCTTCTTTTAAAGAGAGTTTTTCTTTTGAAAGCGTTTCCATGCAAGATTCAAGGTATATATTCCTATCCTGAACATCTACTTTTTCTATCAACATCTGTTTTATAACATTATGATTAGTTAACCATTTTGCATGATATAATTCAGATGATTCTTTCAGAATATGAGCTTGATGTTCAGCCTGTACACACTTTGCAGTTTCAGCTTTTAATCTATCTTGTAGATCAAGTATTTGTGTGTGTAGTGTACATTCATTATCTACAAATAATTTATTTACATGTGCAGGAATGTAATAGGAATATACCTCACTGGACTCGGAACCGGATGTGGAGCATTCGGGATCGTCGGTTGTAGCCATCAGACATGCTGGTGGATGTTTCATTGTCTCCCCCTCAGCAGCAATGTCTGAATTTTCAGCAGTGACATCAGTACAAGTCTCCAACCCCTGACGATCAACCATATAGCAATTCTTGCCCTTTTCATCCTCGTCTTCAGAATCTTCAGCATCCCAGTAGTCCTCCTGGGCGACGAGGGCTAACGCATCCGATTTCTTCTTTGCAGCCTCGAGCTTTCTTTCGTAATAAGCAACGTCTCTCTCGAAGTTATTCTTGCATTCCCTAGCAAAGTGGCCCGGTTTGCCACATTTGTAGCAGAGACGTTCATCAGTGGCCTTTGGCTCATCGGCTCTTGGCTTTTCCTCTCTTCGTTCTGCCGGCCTCTTGTCGGCCCGGCGGTGCTCACGGCTATCATCACGCCTCCGGTCCCTGCGGTCATCCCGACGATCATCCCTTCGATCATCCCGCCTGTCATCTCGCCTGTCATCTCGCCTTTCATAACGGCGATCATCGCGATAGTCGCGTCTGTCATCATACCGGCGATCATCCCTGTCATCCCTTCTGTAGTCATCTCTGCGATAGTCATCGCGGCGGTCATCCCTCCTATCATCTGAGTACCTCCGTGGACCGGTGTCATAACGGAGTTGGTTGTTGGTCTTGTTGGAGAACCGTCGCTGTTGAAGACGGTTGGTCCACAAGGCTATCTGTTCTTGGATCGAAGCTTCCTCCTCATCATAGACCTCACGCGGAGGAGAAGCATACCTGTACTGAGATGATGAAGAACCAGGAGCAAAAGATGGTGTCGGAATCTGCGTATTGGTGATCAAGGCTAGCGAATCATTCGGTTTCAACCCTGTGTTGGCTGACAGCAGTAGAGAGGCCAACTGATTTGCCATCAGCTTCTGTTGATCCACATCCCCTTGATATTTCTTAAGCTCCTTAAAGACGACATTTATGGATACCTCAGGAATGTTCAGGACTCTTTTTGTTGCCCTACATGCAAGCTGCCACTCGGGGGCTAAGGCGGCAAAGAATTGGATGTTGATATCATCCCTATCCTTTTTGATGTGCAGTTTATTTAATTCGCTAAAGACTGCACAGAACCTGGTGAATGTGGATTGCAGAGATTTCCCGTCTTTGGCGCGGAATTCTGAAAACTTTGCCTTCGCCTCCTCAATTTTGGCACGATCATCAAGATCTGCCCCCAGCATTTGGATTTCCAGCTCGTCCCACATTTCTTTTGCAGACATTTTACTGTCTACACCGACCAAAATATCAGTGGGGAGGGCTTGATAAATCAGATACTCGGCCCTCTTATCAGCGTGCTGGCGATCCCTCTCGGCGTCATTTGCCGGCTCTCTTTCAACTTTTGAGGCTTGAACAGGGGGGTCAGCCTCGGGTCTGGCAGCAATCTCTCTATAGTAGATGACGGGTCCTTCGGATATTGATTGAAGCATCAGATTCCCGAGAGGTTGCATTCCAACGAATTTCAGAAACCGGGCTTTCCATTGTTCGTACTCATCAGGATAGAGAACTGGTGGTCTGTTCTCAGATCCGAGTACAAGAGCTTCGCGAGACATTATGATTATAGGTGCTGATTGAGAATGTGAAGATCTTAGAGGTGGAAACTGAACACGGATGGGTTGGACAGAAAACAGAATATTCTGAATTCGGATGAGGAGTTCGGGTGAATAGTGTTTCGGATGGGGTAACCGAATTCGGATGTGTGAATTCGGATGGGGTGATTTCGGATGAATAGTGGTTCGGATGGGTTAACCGAATCCGGATGATACGAATTCGGATGGCCTGATTTCGGATGGGTGCACAGTAATTCGGACGGAAATGGTTTGGATGAAAGTCAAATTCGGAGTATGTCCTAATTCGGATGAACAGTACTACTTGGGGGTACCAAATTAGGATGACCTAAGTTCGGATGGAGCTATGGACCGAATTCGGATGAACAGTGAAATGCCCGAATTTGGTTGGTCCGAAATAGGGACAGTGGAAGGACCTAAATCGGATGGTCCGAAATGGTGAGGTCCGAAATTGAAAATTTTAAGAACAAGTCCCAAACAGTGAAAAATGGAAAGCCTTTCCTGAACTTCGGATGGTCCGAAGTTCGGATTTGACCGAATTGTGGTCCGAAATTGGCTTATGGGGGGTCCGAAATTCACCTAAGTATGGTCCGAATTAGGATGATTGTGAGGTCCGAATTTGGTGCCTAGGTGGTCCGAAATGCTACAGTATGTAATCCGAAATACAGCAGGTTTTTACGTTTTTCTAAGGCAGAATGGGCAGAATTCGATTTTTATCAGATTTAAAGCCTAAAAACAGTTCTAAATGATTTATAAACTATTTTAAACACTTTTGGTGATTTAAAACAACCTAAAAAACACTTAAAACTAGCATGAACACGTGAAAAACCCACTTAAAAAACCCATATTTTCAAGCTTAAAAATGGTCGATTCTTGATGATTTTAACAAAGATATGGAAGTAAATGAGTTTAAAATCAGTAGATAAT
The DNA here is from genome assembly GCA_020465985.1 of Centrapalus pauciflorus. Classification (NCBI taxonomy): domain Eukaryota; kingdom Viridiplantae; phylum Streptophyta; class Magnoliopsida; order Asterales; family Asteraceae; genus Centrapalus; species Centrapalus pauciflorus. Next base: position 114,604 of record JAANYP010000293.1, read on the forward strand.
GGTAATGTGATGTTTATAGGACCATTATAACACAAGAAACACGAAAAAACATGGAAAATGAAGATCTAACCGGTTGAAAATGGAAGAACTCGAAGAACATGAACAAAACCCAGTAGAATCCGAAAGAAATCAGTTTAAATCCACCCCTCTGAGCTCTGATACCAATTGTTATTATGCAATCCCGTATATATTCAGCACCTCAATGATTTTCTCATCAAACACATGAAGAAACAAGCTCAATAAATGTGTTGTGATAAAGAAGAAGACAATATGAATATGAGAATTGATGGAACAGTAGCGGCTGAGATATTTCAAATTAGTCAACCGTGTCTTTTCATAAAGTAAACCCCAGGAGCCTTTTATAGGCTCCATTAATTAAGTTACAAGACTTGGCAACTTTGGCCCCTACACTATAACTTAAACATGAAATACATAGAAATAAATACAAGACAAATTACAATGAAAATAAATATTACAAAACAACTCCTAGGATCGAAATAATAAATCTAACATATTACATATCATTAGTTATAAATACTTAATTTGTAACCTTTTAATTTCTCATTTGTCTTTCATTACTTCATCCCTCATTTATTTTTCACTTAGATCAATTCCTAAGAGTATCAATTACCTGAATTTTATTTAAATTTTTGATAAATAATAGTAGTTATCATTTAGTTCTTACGTGATCTAATTCAAATTTTTTAATAAATAATAGAAGAAATCATTTTGTTAATTTTTATTTATTATCTAAATATAATGAGTCAATCTAATAAATGATAATGATGCTTTTTATATTTATATTTAAAATTTTAATAAATAAAATTTATTTTATATTCTATTTTAACTTGAGTGTTCGCATATTAAGCAACCAAATGATATATAATTTGATTATTTATAACAAAAGAAACATAGTTTTTTTTTTAGGTTTTAAGAACATATGGAATTATGCATATTTTCCATTCTTCTCATTTTTAAGAGAACGTGTTGTATTTAGTATTATGTTTTAACTTTGTATCTATTCAAAAATCCTAACAATAACCTTAAACTTTTTGCGGTGTTATGATTTTGTAATTTTTTAAATAAATAATATTTAAGTTATGGTTGTTTTTATTCCAATTGTCGAGACAAAAATATTTTTTTAATCATCATTTTAGTAACAAGTGATTAAAATTCGTACCACAGTTATAAACAAATGTTTATTCAAAAACCTTGATAAATAATATTTTGTTCCAAATTTAATAATAAATGTAGTTCGTATATTTTATGTATGACAAAGAGTACCTGACTCTCTTGATTGTTACTTGTTAAAAAATATTTATCTAATTATCATATGTTCGGAATGTCATATATGATTCAGTTATTTAAATATAAAATCAGTCTTAAATTTATTTATTAGACAATTATTAATAAAAAATCGTTTCATCAAAAGATAAATATGTTTTTATCTCTAAAAGTCAACTTTTAAAAGTTCATAGTATTCTCACTATTTAGAAATACTATATTTTTTATATAAATATCAAAGTAATTTAACCAAATTTTACTTTGCTAGAGATTTGAATTAATTTTTTTAAATTTAATATATAATGATCATTAACATAAAAAAATACTAGAAAAAGGTTTTAAGTTTATTCTTCTAATTTCAACTTAAAACAAATAATATATATACTTTAAAATCTTTTAAAACGTAAAGTTAAGAAACTTAAATAAATTAAATATTAAAAGACGTAAACAAATGACCTTCATTTTTTTGAATTAAAAGTGTGTATTTTCAAAATTATAAAATTGCTATTTATAAAAAGTTATGACTAAGTATCATATGTTGTACAATCTAAAATTATATAGTGACCCAAAAATATAATTAAATCTTTTATAAGTACATAAGATTTAAATCAAAAAATAAAACTACAGTCCGGTGCATCGCACGGGTCATTTTGACTAGTATATATATATAAAAGTTGAGTCTCATGTAATAAATAATAGTGTTAATGTTTTTCAATTTTCTCTTAAGCTAAAAAAGTTGAGTCAAAAATAGTGTTAATTTTTCACTAATTTATAATTATATAGATTAATTTAAGAGGGTCAAACAATAAGATAATGTCTCTTCAATTGCTTCTAATAAATTTTATTTATAACATATGTGTCTCTTGAATTGTTTCTCATTTACATAATAAATTTTGTTATTATAAATAACATAGTAGCTTCAATCTTAAAACATATCATGCTTAAATTCTTACATTTGTAGTAGTTCTTTAGCATGAATGCATGATAAAGAAATATGAGATCGAGTAGAACAAGCATCACCATGACGGTCGTTGATATTGTTCAACGTATTCCCACAAGAAAATTCGTCCAACGTTTCTTGCTAATGAGGTATATATTTGTTTCAACTTCACATGTTTTTCATCAATTACACACTTTTATATATGTATGTGTTGTTTTTTAGAATAAGATTTTATGACATAATTTTTATCTTTTCAGGATTATAAAGAAATGAACACAACGAACATGTTGGTTGTTAAAGATTCACTTCCAATGTATTTTACAATTTATAATTTTATTTTCGTAAATATTTCATTTGAATCAATTATGCACTTCCATAGATGCATTTGTTTGTATTTTAATAATTTTTAAAATAATGTTAATGACAATCGTAAAAATATCATATTTATTTCTATGTCTCTTAGATGATTTTGTTAGACATGGTTGTTACTAAACTCACTACACATTAATCAAACTCACATATGACATATATGATTAATGGTTCGTTATTAACGATTTATACTTCAAGAATTCTAATTGTTTAAAAAAATTCATTTAAAAGTGTTTTGTATACAAAATCAAAGACTAAATATTTTCTTATTTTATTTAAATATTTTTAATTTACTACATACATAAAATAAAGGGTAAATTACAAATTTCGTCCCTGTGGTTTATAGCAAATTACGGATCCCGTCCCTCTATAGAAGAAATTACAAATTCGATGTCTGTGGTTAACATTTTGTTATGATTTTGGTCCTTTGACCGGTCATTTTTTAAAAAATGACCATTCTACCCTTGATAATATAATAAAAGTAGGCAATGAACTTCTTTTTCATAAAATCAAACAATAAAAATAATAAAAGTAAATCCAAAATACTATTTTTTATCTTAATTATTAACAAATAACTCTCTCTCTCTCTCTCTCTCTCTCTCTCTCTCTCTCTCTCTCTCTCTCTCTCTCTCTCTCTTGCTATCTCCCCTCTGATAGTCGGTCACCACCGCCACCTCCCTTCGGTTAGCCACCACAACCAACCAGTCTGGAACAATATATGAACTCAAATCCTACAATAAATCAAACAGACGAGATTCAAACGAGATCTACAAAGACGATATTTAAACCCGGATATCATTGGTGTGAGAGAGCCACGAACAAACTCGAAGCCAACGTCGATCAGAGGGGCGGAAAGAGAAATCGATTAAAAAGAGAGGGAGAATATCGATATGATAAGGCGGAGTAGGAGTAGCCGAGTATGATCCAATATGAGATAGGCACCCATTGTTATGCCATAAACCATTTTTTGCGATTGAACTACCTGTTGTACTTATCCAACGAAGAAAACTAGATATGAAAATCATCTGATATAGAATGGATATGAAAATCATCCAACAAGAAAATTAAAGGAGTAGCATTTGCCCACGGAGCTCCACGGCCACAGGGATGAAAATCTCATCGACTTCCAACCACCACTGTCAGAAATTGTTGAAGACCTCAAACTACCAAAGGATTCAAGCACCCATCGATTTCTAGTTAGGATTCAAGCACACCCATCGATTTTAAATCTGGGTTCAGCCTTGATTAATCTGGATCTCGGTCGTAGAGTAATAGGTCTCTCTCTCTCTCTTCATTGCGATGTGAATGAAGGGGGAGGCGATGGCAATTCCAGAGCAAAGGCAGATGAAAGTTTGTATCAACATGATGGAACTGTTAGAAAAAAGTAGTCGGAGGAGGAGAGGTCTTTGGTCGGAGAAGATGATGGTGAGAGGTATTACTGGTCAAGGTGGGGATCATCGGAAACCGAAGCTAAAAACAAAAGAAAGGCTTTTTTGTATATTTGTGTGTGTGTGTGTGTGTGTGATAGAGAGAGAGAGAGAGAGAGAGAGAGAGAGAGAGATGGAGCTTTTATCATTTTTTTTATTTTTGTTTTTTAATTTTGTAAAATAAATAAAAGTTCATTACTTATTTTTATCATTTAATGAAGGGTAAAATTGTCATATTTAAAAAAATAACTGGTCAAAGGACTAAATCCGTAACAAAATGTTAACCACAGACATCGAATTTGTAATTTCTTCTATAGAGGGACGGGATCCGTAATTTGCTATAAACCACAGGGACGAAATTTGTAATTTACCCTAAAATAAAAAGTAGGGTAAATTACAATTTTCGTCCCTGTGGTTATATATAATTATGGTTATGCTCCTTTTTACGTCGAAAATACAATTGCAGTATATATGCTTGTCAATTTGTTATGCATTTAGTCCTTTGACCAATAATTTTATAAAAATGTCCATTTTCTCCTTTTAACTTTGTTTCACTTTCGGTCCATAACTAATTACTTTCTTTTTTTTTTTTAGTTCTTTTTACCCTTTTATCATTTATTTGATATTTAGGTTTTTTCTTATTGTTAAAATGTAAGTAAAGTATTATTTTTTAATATGTTTTGTTTTACTATTATTTATTTATTTATTTATTTCATATATCTTTTTTATTAATTATTACAACAATTTAATTAGAATAATTTTTACATATACGGATTTGTTTATTAATAAGTTGTATTATTATTAATATTACAATTAAGTTCAAATATTTATTCAAATATATATACATTTATATCTAAAAAATTTTATTACTTTTCTTTTTTAAAACTTATAATTATTTATACAGATAATTTATTTATCTTTTTAATATTATATATTACTAAAAAAATACTTACTTATCTTTAATTTATTTATTTTGTTAAGTGAATATATTTTGATTTATTTTAGAATACATACATACATACATACATGTATGTATGTATGTATGTATGTATGTATGTATGTATGTATATATATATATATATATATACACACACACACACACACACATATATATATATATATATATATATATATATATAACGTTTTAATGAAATATATAATTTTTTGAAACTAAAAATTTTATATGTATATAAATTGCAGATATTTAAAAATAGTTAAAGTTAACAAAATATAAGAATTTGACGTATTATATGTATAAATTAAATTAATTAATTAAATTTTGTTATAAATTCGTATATAGTTTTTGTTATGCTTAATAATTTAATACATTGAACATTTGTAATTTATATGAATATTAACTTTATGAAATAAATAAATTAAAAAAGAGAACACGTCAAATTATATATTTCGTTAAGTTAAAGTTTCATTGAACATATAATGTTGATATAAATATAAAATATTTAAATCAAAATGCATAAGGTAGGATAAAAATGATTGATTTTATAATTATTTATATGAAGTAATGTATAGTAGAGACAAAAGATAAACAAATTAAATGTATGAATAGTTATATATTTTATAAATGAAAAGTAATAAATTATAAACATTTAAAAATATAAATATATAAACAGTCCAATATATATTTAATATTAATATGTAAGAATAATAATAGTAGTAGTAATACTAGTAATAATAATATCAAATAAATAATAAAAATACAACATATTAAATAATTTATCACTTCACTTAAATTTTAATAGTATAAGACTATATTAAATAAATAATAAAAGAATAAAAAACCATTAATAAAGGGGAATAAAATAAAAGTATTTAATTAGGGACCAAGCTGAAATAAAACTAAAGGGCAAAGTTGTCATTTTTATAGAAATATTGGAGAAAGGGACCAAATGTGTAATAAAATGGCAACTATAAGTACTTTAATTGTAATTTTATCGTGAAAATGACGATATCCATAATTTTTATATAAGCACAGGGACGAAATTTGTAATTTAACCTAAAAAGTATCTAATTTACTACTATCTTAACAATTTAAAAGTTTTAGAGTATATTGAGATTGTATACTTATTATTAACTTAATTTTATATATGTTATAAAATATTAAAAGTTTGTGTCATAACTTTAATAGTTATTATTATTTTTTATAAAATTGTAAACTAAAATAAGTTAATTAGTATAATAAGTGATAAGTTAAAATAATTAAATCCATAATCAAGGTATTTAAAAAATATGAGTTCGTTTAATTAATATTTCATTTAATATGTGAATCAATATATTTTATATAACTTCTGCTTGCACATATAAAAGTATATATATTAAAAAAACAAGAAAATATAAAATATAAGAGTAAATACACATTCCAATAATTACTAAAACTTCTAATAAACTAAAGAGCTACTAAATTACAATTCGATCAATAAAAAATCAAATTAAGTCAAAAATAACACATGACTAAAAAAGGTATATTTTAAAAAATTATTTAAAATTCACTTAGGGGGTGTTTGGTTCGCAGATTTTTTTCTATGGGATTTGCATTTTGTCAAAGAATTTGCATTATGCAACATTTGCATTTGTTAGGATTTTGTCAAAGAATTTGCATTATCTTGTAGAAAAAATTTGTTAATCTGAAAAATGCAAGGTAATTGGGATTTAAAATCCTAGGGGAGGGGGGCTGGTATTTTAAATAACAAAGAAGGGAGAGATTTAAGAAATCCTGGGATTTTAAATCCTTACTGAAATCTGCGAACCAAACACATGATTTTAAATGCAAATCCCAGTGAATCCCAAGAAGAATTCGCAATTCTTTTGAAAAAAGACAGCATATTAGAAATCTGTAGTTTTAAGTCATTGTATTTTAATCACCCCACTAACTATGAAAGTTCTAATTTATCTAATTTTAATTAAATGTTTACAACAAATCATCATATCTATATCATATTACAAGACATACATTTAAATTTATAACGAATAAGCTACAACACACTAATGCAATGTTTTGAATTTAAAATTGTCCAATTCATAAAACTCGATGTACAAGTCATAAGGAGACATAAATAATTAATTATCATAACAATTATTTCGTTAACCTTTTCATTTGAATATCATTAATCCTTTTATTAATAATTTATTCATTCTGTTTTGTAAATATAATAGTTATATATATATATATATATATATATATATATATATATATATATATATATATATATATATATATATATATATATATATATATTAAAATGAGAACGTTTTAGGTTGACAAATGGATTATTTGCAACCCATACTATATAAAATTTTTGATGATTATTCATTTTCTTTGTAACCTATGGATGAATAATGAAATAACAATTAATTATAGATGACCAATGGTCATAAACGGTAATGACATTAAACAAAAAAAGCAAAAAATCTTAATGAGACACAATTTTAAAACATAAAAGAAGATAAATTAAAAAATAAAATTTAAAACATTAACAAAACTATTCATACATGGGACTCAAATTATATTTTAAATGTAAAAAAAATTATGTAATATTTTTTAACATATACATATCTCTTTTGGTTAAAATAAGTGCTTATTTTCATTAATTAAACAATATATTATTTATGAAATGATTTAATTTAAACAATATATCTCGAGGTTCATATTATTTATGAAATAAACTAATTTATACAAAAAATAAAATTATTTAAATACATTTAATAAATCTAGAGATTTATATTATTTATAAAATGAAATAAATTATACAAAAACAAAATTTATTACATACATTTATTATGATAAATATAATATTATTATTTGGAAAACGATTTAATTTGAAGAATATATCTAAAGGTTTATATTTGTAACATCCCAGAATTGAGCCTGGTACGTGGATTTAAATTATTGGCTCTTTATTTTAATATTATTGCGTTGTTCCAATTGAATCTCGTTTCGTGGATTAAACGTGTCGGGACCGGGTGATACGTGTCTCCGAGTTGATAATTAGTGGATTATTATTATTTTTGAGATCGTGGATTTAATTCGAGCGTGAGCGCGGCCGAGGCGCGACCGCGTTGCCGAGCGCAGGCCTGCGATGCGGCGGTTGTTTGGCTGGGTTTGGGGCGTCGGTCGTTCGCGTAGGGTGGTGCTTTGGGTCGTGTTTGCTTATAATAATTGTGTTGGGTTTATATGATCTATCGGTTGGGTTGTGTTAGCATATTGAGATCCGTGATATTTACAGGTTTGAGCCGACCGCGTTCTGAGTAGTGTTAGAATTCCGGGTCACGGCTGAATTGGGTATTTGGTGAGTACTCGAGTTCTTTCCAAAACGCGCGTATACTTTTATGAGTCGATTATGTGTTGTGATATGTGTTTGAAACCGAGAATTGGCACGCAGGTATGATTCTCTCTACCCTATACGTGCTATATGTGTTTAAGCGCAGGTGTCCGCGATATGTGATCGCGCAGGCTGACTGTCCCTAACCAGTCACGAAGTATGAGATTGTATATATACAGCAGTGTTATTGCCAGGTCGCGCTTGTGCCTATTGTGAGCTAACCGCTGCTGTGTGCGGCCTGTTAGCTGGGGAACGGCGTCCCCTTTGAGCAGAGATATGTGTGGTGCTTTGAGCTTGTGTTACATGTGTTGAGATATTTTGTGTTGTGTATACTATGTGCTTTGTCTACAGAGTCTAACCCTCGCGTACTCACGAGCTTCCCAGCTTACGTTTTCGAGTCTAATGTGTCTCAGGCAGTCATACAGTGGGATCACAGCAACAGCAGCTGCCAAAGTAGGGGCCGGGTCGGGTCAGAGCAGAGTGTGTGTATTCGTCTGTTGTATGCTGATGTCATTTTCGGGAAACTGTTGTATTTGACTAGCTTATGTGTTAGCTATTAGTAGTTGATGTTTAACAGTTAGATCAGTGGCAATCTGTACCTGCATGTGACATGTGGTAATGACTTTGTGTTAAAGCTTTAATTAATAGTGGTTTTCAGTTAAACCTATGACATGTGCATTATGAGATGCTTGCGATGTTGCCACTTATGATTGTATATTGACGTGGCATTTGTGCGAGAAAAGTGGGTGCAACAGCTTGGTATCAAAGCTTGTGGTTTCAGTATTGAGTATCAGTGGATGCTTGAGCTTTGACCGTGTTCAAATCTGTGGGATTCTTCCCCGAGACTGAGTTTAGCGGAATTAACTGACCTAGCTTATCGTATAACGCTGGGTGGTCTATCAGTTATCTTATCTATTGTGATTTGTGCAGGTAGTTATGGCCGATCAGGGTGAGGGTGAGGGCGCAGGTAGACCAGCGAGAGATGAGTATATTCGTCGATCTGAGCTTCGAGAGGCACTAGCAGAGTTTTACCGTGAGAGAGATCAGGGTCAGAGATCAGATCCTCCGCCAGTTACTGGTATCGAGACAGGGGCTGGTGCATCTTCTTCTACTGTGAGAGGTGGGTCCTTTAAGGACTTCATGACAGGAGTCCCACCTCAGTTCAGGGGCGGTGGTGAGCCAGGTGCGGCTATCGCTTGGGAGAGAGAGATAGAGGCGGCTTTCCGAGTCGCCCATGTTGATCCGCGGGATATGGTCGGTTATGCGACCTATCTATTGAGAGGAGGGGCTTCACAGTGGTGGAAGTCCATTAAGTCTTCGATGACTACATCTGCGGCGTATGTCATGTCCTGGGAGCAGTTCCGTGCTATTTTCGAGTTGCAGTATATTCCCCGCGATGAGCGTCGGGAAATGGAGCGCCGTTTTCAGCACCTTCAGCAGGGTACTATGTCGGTTCAGCAGTATGTAGATAGGTTTAATGAGTATGCTCAGTTCGCACCTCAACACATTGACACAGAGATCCATAAGGCTGATGCCTTTATTGATGGGTTGAGATCTGACATTCGGGAGTTCTTTGGGCTTCACAACACTCCTACATTTGCGAGGGCCTTGGAGTTGGCTCGGGTTAGAGAGAGAGATTGAGAGGGAGAGGGGTCAACCTCCAGCGCAGAGACAGAGGACGGGGACATCCGAGCAGTCCCCTAACTATTGGCGAGAGCCACAGGATGCCCCGGGAGAGAGCCAACCTGAGCAGCAGCTGATTCAGGGGCAGGGTTCAAGGTCCCGCAGAGACAGAGTCAGGAGCAGGGATCACAGATCCAGGAGATCGGGTCAGTATTAGGGATCAGGGACGGCAGGACAAAGTCAGGGTCAGACTTCTCGTTTCAGTGCTCTCATCCAGAGTCAGAGTAGTGTGGGGCAGGGGTCCCAGCTATCCGGGAGCCGAGCTGATAGTTCTTCTGGAGAGAGAGACTGCCAGAGATGCCGCCGTCGTCATTCCAGGTCTTTTATGTCGGAGCAGCCCCGTTGTTATCATTGTGGGCAGTACGGCCACACTTCTTTCACCTGTACTTCGAGGGATTCCCTGTGCTTCCGTTGTGGGAGGCCAGGTCATATTGCTAGAGACTGTCCGAATGCGCCAACAGCTGTGCAGGGGGCGAGCACCAGTGGGGCTAGGGCTGAGCCTTCGTCGTCGAGCCGCCGTGAGTCAGCACTCAGAGGTCGGGGCAGGGTGTTTCAGGCCACAGCAGAGGAGGCCCACGAGTCTACAGATGTAGTATCTGGTACGTACATCCTGAATGGGCTTAGTGCTCGCATCTTATTTGATTCTGGAGCGGATCACTCATATGTGTTTGTTGTATTCTGTGCGTATTTTTCTGTGTCTTCTACTGTTTTATCCATTCCATTGACTGTTGAGAGGGTTGATGGGAGTACGGCGTTAGTGAGCCGGATATTCAGAGATTGTGTTTTAGAGATTGATGCTCACCGGTTTCTGATTGATCTGCTACCGATAGAGATTAGCAGTTTCGATGTGATAGTGGGTATGGATTGGATGACAACCAGGCAGGCCTACATTCTGTGCGCGAAGAAGATGATCCGTATACCCATTTCAGACAGTGAGACTGTGACTGTGTATGGCGAGAGGCGCCGAGGTGAGATTGGGATAGTTTCCATGGCCAGAGCACAGAGGTATGTTGCTAAGGGATGTGAGACCTTTTGGGCTTATGTTGTTGACGCCCGAAAGGAGAAGAAGACCATAGAGGATACACCCGTGATCAGAGAGTTCCCGGAGGAGTTGCCTGGGTTACCGCCAGATCGTCAGGTCGAGTTTCGTATAGACCTTATCCCTAGAGCGGTGCCTATTGCGAAGACGCCTTATAGGTTGGAGCCTACTGAGATGCGAGAGATGATGTCACAGCTTCAGGAGTTGCTGGATCGTGGAATTATCCGTCCGAGTTCGTCCCCGTGGGGAGCGCATGAGGTATACCCGTGATCAGAGGATATACCCGTGATCAGAGAGTTCCCTGAGGTATTCCAGGAGGAGTTTCCTGGGTTACCGCCAGATCGTCAGGTCGAGTTTCGTATAGACCTTATCCCTAGAGCGGTGCCTATTGCGAAGACGCCTTATAGGTTGGAGCCTACTGAGATGCGAGAGATGATGTCACAGCTTCAGGAGTTGCTGGATCGTGGAATTATCCGTCCGAGTTCGTCCCCGTGGGGAGCGCATGAGGTATACCCGTGATCAGAGGATATACCCGTGATCAGAGAGTTCCCTGAGGTATTCCAGGAGGAGTTTCCTGGGTTACCGCCAGATCGTCAGGTCGAGTTTCGTATAGACCTTATCCCTAGAGCGGTGCCTATTGCGAAGACGCCTTATAGGTTGGAGCCTACTGAGATGCGAGAGATGATGTCACAGCTTCAGGAGTTGTTGGATCGTGGAATTATCCGTCCGAGTTCGTCCCCGTGGGGAGCGCATGTTCTGTTTATGAAGAAGAAGGACGGTACTATGCGGATGTGCATCGACTACAGAGAGTTGAATAAAGTGACAGTGAAGAACCGATATCCGCTTCCACGCATCGACGATCTGTTTGACCAGTTGCAGGGTTTGAGTTTCTTCTCGAAGATAGATTTGAGATCGGGTTATCATCAGTTGCGAGTTAGAGACGAGGATGTTCCGAAGACTGCGTTCCGGACACGCTACGACCACTATGACTTCCTCGTGATGCCCTTTGGATTGACTAACGCACCTGTGGCATTCATGGATTTGATGAACAGGGTGTGTAGATCTATGTTGGATCGGTTTGTGATTGTATTCATCGACAACATCCTGATCTATTCGAGGAGTGCCGAGGACCACGAGCAGCACTTATACGATTTTATCCTTGCTAATAATACATATAAATTAAGGCACATTCAATTAAAAGTTCAGATTATTTTAAAGGTCTTATTAATGTATTCCGTATAATAAGTAATTTAATTAGTGTATTAGTTTTATTACGTGACATAAAAACCAATACATTGTATATATCTCTCTTAATAAATATATTGAATTCGAATCCAAACCATACATTAAAAGACTATGAAATTTTAGATAAATAACAAATATCCGTACAAATAATCCACATATACATGCACGAAAAGAATGAGAACTATAACGCAACAAATGAAAATATATGGACACCTATGCAAATAAAAAACATTAATGATATTTAATATTTCCTGTATTGTAAAAAAATTATTTAAAATATTATTCCAATTAAACTAAAAAATATGTTTGTATGTTAATGGTCACTATTTAAAATTCACATAATTTTTGTTATATTTTAACAAAATAATTTTCATATACATAAATAATAAACTGTAATTATTTATTTATAAAAGAACTTGAAGAACTCTATTATATTATATTATTTATTTATAAAAGAACTCAAAATGATTTTGACATACATAAATAATAAACTGTAAATATTATTTATTTATAAAAGAACTCTATTATATTATACTATTTATTTATATCTAAAACTCAAAGAAATCAAGTATATAAATTTTTCTTATAAAAAATATGTATTTAATTATTTATGCTAATAGTCACTGTTTATAAGTGACATGGTTTTTGTTAGATTCAACAAAATGATTTTCATATACATAAATAACACACTCTAAATATTTATTTATAAAAAAACTTCAAGAACTCTATTATAATTTATAAAAGACAAAAATAATACACTTTAAATATTTATTTAAAAAAAAACTGAAAGAACTATATGCATATGGACTCAACATTTTTATAAAAAGAACTATATTATATTACCTACTTATGTATAAAAGAACTCAAATAATTATGCACTTTCATAGATGCATTTGTTTGTATTTTGATAATTTTTAAAATAATGTTAATGATAATCGTAAAAATATCATATTTATTTCCATGTCTCTTAGATGGTTTTGTCAGACATGGTTGTTACTAATTTATTATACATTAATCAAAATCACATATGATATATATGATTAATGGTTTTTTATTAACGATTAAGCATTTTATTTATAGAATAGAATGAATAAATTTTTTATAACCTTATAATTAGCAAATTATTTTATGAAATGATTAATGATATTGAAATAAAATGACTAATAAAATAATTATTATTATGAGCTTTGTTATCTTAACTTTTTTAAATTAAAAAATATTGCATTAATGTGTTGTGTCCCATAATGAAATCACAGCCAAATAACAAACGAAATACTACACTAAATGAAATATACCAATTAAAAAAATATTAAATTACTAATTCAATAAACATAAAAACTTCAAGTAAAATATATAGTGCATTGTTAATATTAAGAGAATATAAAAGACCTAGAAAATGTATAAACATAGTTACAAATATTCTCATTAAATTAAATTTAATATCAATATTCACAATATCAAATTGTGTAACGATGGTTATATTAAAATACATTACAATTTTTATTAAACCGTATGATATTCAATAACGTTTCTAGATCAATATTTATTGAAAATTTTTCAAAGATGAATTGAAATAAAAAACAAATCATTCAAAATAAATATTGTAAAACTTTTATTGTTGAAAAAATCATCAAGAAGATATTTATAGAAGAATTGAAGAATAGAGAAACAAAAATTTAGTTGTTGATACATTTAGAAAAAAATTTATTACAGTTTAAACTATATAGTTGAAAGAAATAGATGACAATGAACTATTTACGTTGGTGAGACATAAATTTTTTTTAGCAACGAACCTTTAGGATATATGACATATCAATATAGAGCACATCAAACACCTACATCAACATAAACAATTTATTAATAAAAACATATAATTCGAAATATTTATATAAATATATCATTAAATGTAAAAAGAATTATCAATGTATGGATTGAAGAACACACCAAATTTTTTCTAGAAAATCTATTTGTCAAGAACTTCTTTACATGGATGGTCACTTCAATAATGTCCATCAATATCACTGTCAAATATAAAATATCACAAAATAAAAACAGTATTAATCAATTTCACAAAAAAGAATAAACATACATGATACATGTGCTGGAGATGAAAAACAAACTTGATATTTGAAAAATAATTCAAGAAGAAAACTAACCGGTGAAATTCTAGGAGAGAAATGTTTTAGGTGACAAATGGATTATTTGCTACCCATAATATTTAAAACTTTTGATGATCATTAATCTTTTTTGTAACATATGGATAAATAATGAAACAACAATTAATTATAGATAACCAAAGGTTATGAAACGGTAATGACATTAAACAAAAAAAGCAAAAAATTTAAATGAGACATAATTTTTAAATATAAAAAAAGATAAGTTAGAAATGAAATTTAAAAGTAAATATATAAATATATATAGTATAGATATGATAAATGTTGTGGATATTTAATTAAAATTAGATGGACTAACAATTTTTAGATATTTAACGAAAATTAACAAAATGTTAACTATTGTTATTTAATAAGTTTTTTTATTAAAATTAATCAAATACATAATACTCATATTTATTGCATAAAACTCAACTTATATATAATAGACTCAACATCTATAAAAACAACTAACTAAATATAATTATATATTACTTGTTAACAATTTAAAGTTAAATTAACTCATTAGTTTTCTCATTTATTAAAAATTAAAATTAGATATGATAAATGTTGTAGATATTTAATTATAATTAGATGGACTAACTATTATTAGATATTTAACGAAAATTAACAAAATGCGTACTATTGTTATTTAATAAATTCTTTTTAATAAAATTAAATCAAATAAATAATACTCATATGTATTGCATGAAACTCAACTTATATATAATAGACTCAACATTAATAAATACAACTAACTAAATATAATTATATATTACTTGTTAACAATTTAAAGTTAAATTAACTCATTAGTTTTCTCATTTATTAAAAATTAAAATTAAATTAACCCATTAATTTTCTTATTCATTGCATGAGATTTGTCATCACATTTATTACATGGAGGACTCAACTTTTATATATATATATATATATATATATATATATATATATATATATATATATATAATCATGTTCATCAGCGTACCTATGAGATTTCAGCGTACCCAGCGTACCCTAATGTGAATGATCATTCACGTATATTTTTTTGAATAGACATATATAAAACAACATTATAAGAAATTTTTCAAAAGGAGCAACATCATAAATCTTGTGAATGGTAAAAAAAGATAATGTGAATGGTCATTCACACCATTCACATTCACATGAATGACCATTCACATGGATGACCATTCACATAAATATGCATTCAGCATTCACATAAGTTTTAAGGACACAGAAAGTGTGAATCTATGTGAAATTCATATATTATGCGCATAACATCAAATTAAAACATGGTTATGCGAAAAAAAAATTTAAAAAGTTTTTTAAGGTTGATACCTTCGGGTGCACTTGATTTCGAGAGGTACTTATTTGAACCTGATTATATATATATATATATATATATAGGTTCAAGATCTATGGAAAACCATCTTTAACTAGAAAACTGGAAAACCATATTAAGTGCACATGTTCATTACGGTAAAATTTTAAATTTAATACACAACTACAATATACATATGTTCAAATGTGCATTATTATTGACTAGTTCACATAATTTACATGTTCATTAGGATAAAATGTTCCATTTCATGCAAAATAACAATATGCACATGTTCAAATGTGCAATATGCACGAACATGTGTATATTACGCATTTTTGCATGAAATTAAACATTTTGTTTTAACGAACATGTAGATGATATGAATTAGTTAACATAATACAATTTTGAACATATGTATATTATAATTTTACATGAAGTTTAACATTTTATGATAATGAACATGTGCATTTGATATGGTTTTCCAGTCTAATATAGTTTTCCATGGATCTCGACCCTATATATATATATATATATATATATATATATATATATATATATATATATATATATATATATATATATATGATTATTTGATAATTGAAATATTAGTTAAATGAAGTTATACCATCTAAAATTTTAATTATTAGTTCAATTAAATTTTAAAAATTAATCATTTAAGTGTCTTAAATAATTATATATTAATTAAATATAAGATCAGTGTAATTCATTGTTAAATATTTAAGTAATCTTAAATAAATTATTATTAGTAATTTATTTCATATTTATGTTTTTTGGGTAATTATGCTACGGACGGATGATAATTTTGTTAAAAATTTAGTATGATGATTTATTTTAATTGAATATGATAAAGACTCAATTTTATTAAAATAAAAATATATGGTTAAACGAACACCATAACTTATAATGCTCAACCATTTTAAGTATAGGTTCTTATATTTGTGCTCTTCAATAACAACTGAGATTTAAAAATTTAAATTACATATACATCATGTATTTTATAATTAGAAACCAATAATCTTTTATAGAATAAGTTAATATTTGAATTATTAACTTAGTTATGTACATGTTTAATTTTTAGTCTGATTAAGAGGCATTATCTAATTAGTAATCATACATTAATCATTAGAAATATGTGCATATTAAATTTATTTTTTTGGCCAATTAATAGATATTATATTAGCTTTTCAGTTGTGACTAACAAAATCAAAATCATATGATAAGAAACTATAGCAACCATTTTAAATTTCATAAAGTTTTAACTTTAATGGAACAATTAGTAAAAAAAATTGATTTTCGTTTATATGACCATGAAATTTTAGCTCATAAAACATTTTTAATGAGAATAATTGCAAATTCACAAACAATATGTTACGAATTCTTGCAAAATTACAAAAGAAATAATTTTACAAATTCATGAAGATGGATTTGTGCAAAATTAAACTTTTGATTATGAAGTTTATAATTTATGTACTTTTCCATATGAAATTTAAATAAAACTATATATTTGTGAGATAAATAATATTGATTTCTATAAGGTAAAACCTAAATCCTAAATGGTGAAAAACAAATAAGTATTTTGGATCTTAGGTGTAGGAGTGTTGTAAATTACATGATAAGAAAGTCTACACATATTCATATTACACATTGGGGTTGCACTTCTACTCTAAATAATTTTCCATGTTTATTTCCATACAATCCTCGAATGTAATTTTTTTTTTCTCACATGAGTCAATTATTGTTTATACAAAACAATACTCATAATTATGAGATTTAACATTTATATATGTAAAAATAAAGACAAAATAATTAAAATATTATGAGATAAATAACATGTATCACGAATTTTGAGTTTGAAGTGTAGTAAAACTACCGTAAATTACACGGAAAAAATGCATGACATAATTTTTATCTTTTCAGGATTATGAAGAAATGAACACAACGAACATGTTGGTTGTTAAAGATTCACTTCCAATGTATTTTACAATTTAAATTTAATATTTCATTTGAATCAATTATGCACTTCCATAGATGCATTTGTTTGTATTTTAATAATTTTTAAGATAATGTTAATGACAATCATAAAAGTATCATATTTATTTTTATGTCTCTTAGATGATTTTGTTAGACATGGTTGCCACTAACTCACTATAAATCAATCAAAATCATATATGACATATATGATTAATGGTTTGTTATTAACGATTTATATTTCAAGAATTCTAATTGTTTAAATATATTCATTTAAAATGTTTTGTATACAAAATCAAAGATTAAAATTTTATTAAAACATTTCTAATTTACTATATATATAAAATAAAAAGTATCTAATTTACTACTATCTTAATAATTTAAAAGTTTTAGAGTATATTGAGATTGTATACTTATTATTAACTTAATTGTATATATGTTACAAAATAATAAAAGTTTGTGTCATAACTTTAATAGTTATTATTATTTATTATATAATTGTAAACTAAAATAAGTTAATTAGTATAATAAATGATAAGTTAAAATCATTAAATCAATAATCAAGGTATTTAAAAAATTTGAGTTCATTTAATTAATATTTTATTTAATATATGAATCAGTATATTTTATATAACTTCTGCTTGCACATATAAAAGTATATATAAAAATCAAACAAGAAAATATAAAATATAAAAGTAAATACACATTCCAATAATAATTGCACGTAATTTTCATTGCCTAACGCGATAATTATTTGTTTATGTATATATGAATTCTTAACTCTTTATTTTTTTATATACAAAGACATCATTGCACGTAATAAATGTTTAAATATCAAAGCAAAATGAAATCTCAAATACAAAAACTACCACGATGTACAATAATATTGTAACATAAATATTGGTAAAAAAAACATGTATGTATTGTATTTTTAAATTTATTGACATAAAAGTTGAGTTATATGCGCTAAATAAAAGTATTAGTTACTTGATTTAATAATAATTTGTTAATAAATGATAGTAGTAATCATTTAATTAACTTTTGTTAAATATGTAAATTTACTAACATAGTGATTCTTAAAGATGTCAATTGGTTAAGTTTATGATATATAGATATTCAAAATTAAAAAAAAAATCTCACAATCACATGGTAGTTTAATTTTTTATTTCAAACTTACGAAATAATCATTTTATTTCTATTGATACCCCCTCAAACAAATAGTCCTAAAAAACCTAAACAAATTTATATAAACATTTATTTTTTAATTAAAGAATTTGTATTTTTATAACTTGGTTTTGCTTGATTACTATACAGAAAAAATTGTAATCAAGTAAGTTTATATCTCACAACATTTTTCTTCTGTAAGTTTCTCATTCTAGAGTTTATATAGTAGTGATCATTATAAAGACAAATTTTT
Source organism: Centrapalus pauciflorus (assembly GCA_020465985.1). NCBI lineage: Eukaryota > Viridiplantae > Streptophyta > Magnoliopsida > Asterales > Asteraceae > Centrapalus > Centrapalus pauciflorus. Next base: position 133,805 of record JAANYP010000293.1, read on the forward strand.
AATAATTACATACGATTTAAATAACAAAATCAATAGCCCGATGCATAACACGGGCCGTCATGACTAGTATATACTATAAAAGTTGAGTCTTATCCGTAATAAATGTTGGTAATCAATTTGGTTTTGTATAATTTAATTCATTTAAGATATAACATAAAACTCTAAATTTATTAAATCTTGATGATCAATTTTATTTTTCTATAAGTTAATTCATTTCATGAATAATATAAACCTTTAGATATATTGTTCAAATTAAATCGTTTTCCAAATAATAATATTATATTTATCATAATAAATGTAGGTAATAAATTTTATTTTTGTATAATTTAATTCATTTTATAAATAATATAAATCTCTAGATTTATTAAATGCATTTAAATAATTTTATTTTTGTATAAATTAGTTTATTTCATAAATAATATGAACGTCGAGATATACTATTTAAATTAAATCATTTCATAATTTTTTTTACATTTAAGATATAATTTGAGTCCCATGTATGAATAGTTGTGTTAATGTTTTAAATTTCATTTTTCAATTTATCTTCTTTTATGTTTAAAAATTGTGTATAAAAGTTGAGTCTTATCCCTAATAAATGTTGGTAAGAAATTTTGTTTTTGTATAATTTAATTCATTTAAGAGATAACATAAAACTCTAAATTTATTAAATCTTATGATCAATTTTATTTTTCTATAAATTAATTAATTTCATGAATAATATAAACTAATTCATTTCATGATCAATTTTATTTTTCTATAAATTAATTCATTTCATGAATAATATAAACCTTTAGATATATTGTTTAAATTAAATCGTTATTCAAATAATAATATTATATTTATCATAATAAATATAGGTAATAAATTTTGTTTTTGTATAATTTATTCATTTTTAAATAATATAAATCTCTAGATTTATTAAATGTATTTAAATAATTTTATTTTTGTATAAATTAGTTTATTTCATAAATAATATGAACCTCGAGATATATTGTTTAAATTAAATCATTTCATAAATAATATATTGTTTATTTAATGAACATAAGCACTTATTTTAACAAAAAAAAATATGTTTTGTTAAAAAATATTACATAATTTTTTTTACATTTAAGATATAATTTGAGTCCCATGTATGAATAGTTATGTTAAGGTTTTAAATTTCATTTTTCATTTTATCTTCTTTTATGTTTAAAATTTGTGTCTCATTTAAATTTTGATTTCTTTGTTTAATGTCATTACCGTTTATGACCGTTGGTTATCTATAATTATATGTTATTTCATTATTCATCCATAGGTTACAAAGAAAATGAATGATCATCAAAAGTTTTAAATAGTATGGGTTGCAAATAATCCATTTGTCAACCTAAAACGTTCTCATTTCTTCTCCTAGAATTTCACCGGTTAGTTTTCTTCTGTTAGGATAGTGTGCCCGATACCAATTATAAAATATAAGAAATATATTACGAATTACAATTCAGAAATGAAATTACAATACACGGATATAAATAAAATACGGAAATTAAAATTACAAGTAAAGGAAATAACAATACTGAAAATTAAATTACAATACGAAAAGAAGGCTGAGTCTCATGTTAGACACGATTCCCTTAAAACAGATTCGAAGTCTGTTTCCCAGGGTACAACAGCCAAAGCAGCGTATACTGCCGGAGGTAACCAACTTGCCTGAAAAATCACGTGAATTGAAGGTGTTCTTCGTTCTTGGAAGCAGCATTGTCTTGCCGTTAAAGTGCAAAAAGTTTCAAGAATGCAAAGTGTTTTCCAAGTCTTTCAAGTGTATCAAGTATGTTTTGGTGTTTGCATCTCCATCCCTTTTATAGAAGATGAGTTGTAACAACAAATTAATTATATTCAATTCTAATAATAAAAAAAATCATTTTTTTATTAATAATTAATGACAGGATCTAAAATATGAATAACCAAGACTAACTGATTTGAATTTATCAGAGTATAAATCAATAATCTTGCCTTGAATCAAAGTTTAATCAAGAAGTTTGCGGAACAACACTTAATTATTTTAACAAAAACTTTCTGAATCAATAATAAATAAACACACAGGAATTAATCAAGACTGTTTGTATTGCTGAATTCATCAATTACAATCACCTCTAATCTGTTTGATTAGACGAAGAACACAGACTGTTCTTAGAGTTTTACAACCTTAGAGGCTTAAGAAAACTTAATCAACAAAGCAATTACAGACTCAAAATATGCAGAAACTCCTATACAATAGAACGACCTATTCTCTGTATTTATATTGCTTCTTGATATGTTTCCTTGACGAACTATGACTTCTCTGATAGTAGATATGCTGGAATCTTCATGTAGATATCGTTTCCTGAAAATCAGCACTTTTTGTTTCTGAAACTGTTGAGCAGCTTGAATCTCTTGATAGCATGAACTGAGCAGCTTGAGTTGTTTTGCTCTGGCAGCTTGAACTTTTACACTGGCAGCTCGAGTTTCTTCAACTAGCAGCATGAACTTTGTATTTACATGTAAAATCTACTAACAGTCTGAGAAGTCTAAACTAACAGCTTGAATGTACTTAAACTATTTCCCAACAATCTCCCCCTAACTTAAATTCTTTACAAGACTTTAAGTTCTATACAAAAAAAATGGAAATGAATAAGTAAGCTGTTATTTACAAACCAAGGCTTACAAAACTTACAGCTGTGCAAGTTTATGATCTATAGCCTTCAAAAATTCTCTCTTCATCTCTTCTTTATCACAAGATATTCTAGCTGATTTGATTTTCAGCAGCATATCTTTTGAAAAATTGAAATACTCAAGATTGAAGAAAATACCAGACCCATCTGTGAATTTGATTCTGAATGTCTTTGATTTGACAAACAGATCAATCTGCTTGATCTTTTTCCCTTTCTTTTTAGCATCTTCTATCTCTTGTCTTGCAAACTCAGAATCAACCACTGTACTTAGATCTTTGATGAGTTGCTTGACTTGTGGAAGAGCAGACCTTACTTGTGTAACTGACCCTATATTGTACATCTTTATCAATTCATCTCTGGTCAGCTTCTGTACTATCTGCCAAAAAGTGTCATACTCTTCTTCAGGTCCGGACTCTCTTCTGATTACAAACTTTATTCTCAAGTCACAGTCATCCAGTGACTTAGCAAACCAGTAGTTAATTTGAGGCTTTGTAAAATCATGCTGATCAATCAGCTTCTCTATCTCCATAGCCTTTTGTAGTTGTTGCTCAAAGAGCACTCTCTTAACCGATGAAGGAATAGGGACAGCTGCTTGATCAGTGGGAGTAGGTGCACTGGCACCAGCTTCAGTTTGGACTGATTGGGTTGTTGGTTGGACTTCTTGGGATGGTTGAGCTTCTGGAGAGACTGTTGTTCTCTGTCTTTTGTCCATCTCCTTATCATGAATCTCCTGCAGCCTTTCAGTAGACATGGACTGAGCCATTTTCTTTGGAATACCTGCTGCAAAGGCAAAATTGATAAGAAATCTTCTATGCTCAGCCTTGGAGTGCCCTGTTGGCATCTTTCTTTTCCTTGCTCCTTGCTTGACCACAAACCCCTTTAAGTAATCACCTAAAGTCTCATCATCATCCATTGGGGTTTGGGCTTGCTGCTCTAATTCTTTGTCTTGTTCTTCTGCTATTTTTCTGGCAACTTCAGCATCAAAGGCAATTTGGGCTTCTTTTGAGGAAAATTTATGCTTTGGAGACTCAATGAGAATGCCCTTGCCCTTGTCTTTTGTAGCAGATGTTGTAGCTTGGACTGTGCTTGATGAAGCTTGAATTCCTTCTCTGATCACAACTCTAGTGGCTTTTGAAGGAACAACTTGAGTTTCTAGGCTAACAGCTTGAGAAGCTGTTGGGACTGCTAGCCTAGAAACTGGAACTGTTGGTGCTGCTTGGACTGTTGTTGTTGGAGCTGCTTGGACTGATGTGGGAACCTCCTGATTCTCCCCCTTTTTGGAAGCATTGGTTTGGTCAGAAGAAACCACAACCTTTGCCCCTTGGGTTTGAATCGTCTGCTCTAACTTCATAATTTTATTTCCACAGAGTGTGAAGCCTCTGTGAAGATAATCCATTCGCTTATTTTGAGCAGCATCTGCCTGCTTGAGAGCAAAAATTTGAGCCCCCTGTGCAGCAATGATGGACATTTGATGGTCCAACATAGCTACAACAGGTTTGAGTCTGGGATCCGTTAAGAGCATTTGTTGCAGACTAGCCTCAAGATCAGAGAACACCTGAGGTGCTTGTGATCTATCACTGACATTAAGACCAGAGGTAGAAACTTCTGGGCCCCTCTTTTCTTGGTTCTGGGGACTTCCAGCTTGTGTTTGCACACTTGCTGTTGCCATGGGCGTGGTCTTAGCTATGTTGGCACTGTCCTGTGCCTCTTGTGCAGAGACATCAGTAGTGCCAGCCACAGAACCCATATGAACCATCTCTGAAGAGATGTTCACCTCCTGAGAGAGAATGGGAGTGTCCTCAACTGGTTCCCTTTGGATATTTTGTGCAGGAGTATCCTCCTGCACAGGGATATATGGCTCTTGCTGATGGGAGGAGGACGAAGGAGCTCCTGGTCCCCTTTTTCTTTTGTATATGTTTCTGAGTGGGCGTGTTGGCTGTACAAAAGGATCAGAGGGAGTTTGTGTATCGTGAGGAGGGGGTTGGGGTCCTGGGGGTGTAGTAGTGATGATAGGCTGAGCCTGCTCAGGACCCTCTCCTCTGTGTTGTGGAATAATGTTCATCATTGCAAAAGGCAATGGAACATCAACACTCAAAAAGTTGGCACTATGTTTCAAAAGTCTCTTAATAGAGGATAGTGAGTGCCTGTGGGAAACATGTATCCTTTTATGTGTATGAGAAGATGTGCAGGTGTGTGCAATGATTTCTACTAAAAATCTAGGATACATAAAAAATTTCCCACTCTTTAGGGAATGATGCCTTAACATCCCCTGAAAAATCATGTTGGAAAAATTGAACCGTTGGCCTGTGGAAAAGCACACTAAGGCAGTGGCAATGTTAGATGAAAATTCAGACCAACCAGTTCTTTTGGGGCTTATGCACTGCTGAATGATATGTACAAGAAATTTCCATTTAGGAGAAAAATGGGCTTTTAAGAAAGTAAAAGAATCAGCAGGACCCCTATAACCGATATTAAAAAGACCTGTATGTAAAGCATCAAGGGTTAGGTCAGTTATACCTGTGGCATCTTGAAGATGCAAGTGATGTCGGATGGATTCCTCAGTGATATGGATATCAGTTCCATCAATCTTGGAAAGGAGGGTAGGCACTTCATTGATGGTTTGAACAGATGCATGGTTCCAAAACTGTTCTATATGGGAGATGTATATAGTAGGGTTTATGGATAGTGCATGATGGACATGGGAGTGCCTGAGGAAATCCATTATTGCATGGAACGGTTGGAGTTCAGCGTGTTTCAGAGTGTATGGGAGGCAGTTGTGTTCTGTTACGAACTCCATGGATGAACAAACGATGGTTTTAGGGTTTGAAAGAAGAATGTATGATTCGTTCAGAGAGAAAGCAGAAGGCCGTGGAAGAAGAATATGTAACTGGTAGTTACAACTCAACGAAACCGGGACCTTTAAAGGTTTTGAAAGGTTGGGTCCCGCGCACACATTTTGAAGATTACCCAAATACCCTGCAAACTTTGACAGATCAAGTGAAAATAACTAGCAGTCCGAGAAAATGAACTAGCAGCATCAGAAAATACTCATGCTGTTAGTGTAAAATTGTGCAACTTTTCAATGGAACAGTGTCTCCCCCTTAAATTAGCATACTGAGTCGATAATAATGAAAACCAATTAATCCATGTTTACCATACCAATATTTGATATTAGGAAAGTGAACCTTCCCACATCAAAAGGTTTTGTAAATAGATCAGCTAGCTGATCATCTGTATGTATTTTGGTAACTTGGATTAACTTCTTTTCATTACAATCTCTGATGAAGTGAAACCTGATTTCTATATGCTTGGTTTTTGGGAATTTCACTGGGTTTTGCACAATGCTAATTGCACTTGAATTGTCAATATAAATAGGAGTGGATAAGAAATTCATACCATAGTCTCTTAGCTGATTTTGAATCCACATTACCTAGGAGCAGCAGCTTGCAGCTGCTACGTATTCTGCTTCAGTGGATGATGTGGAGACAGTTGTTTGCTTTTTGCATTGCCAAGAGACCAGTCTTGCTCCTAAGTATTGACATCCACCAATTGTGGATTTTCTGTCAATGTTGCATCCACCATAGTCACTGTCAGAATAAGCAGTTAGTTCAAAAGGAGAGTCTTTAGGATACCATAGACCTAAATGTGGTTGGCCTTTAAGATATCTAAAGATTCTCTTAACAGCAACCAAGTGAGAATCCTTTGGAGAACATTGAAACCTAGCACATACACAGACTGCAAACATAATATCAGGTCTTGAAGATGTTAGATACATGAGAGATCCTATAAGGGATCTGTATAGATGAATATCCACATCTATGCCATCTTTGTCTGTATGGAGCTGTTTATGAGGATCCATTGGAGTGCTTGCAACCTTTGTGTCTTGATAGCCAAACTTTTCCAATATGTCTTTGACATACTTTGATTGACTTATGAATAGACCAGTAGGCTTCTGTTTAACCTGCAGCCCTAGAAAGAATGTGAGTTCCCCCATTGAACTCATTTGAAACTTTTTGTGCATTAGGGCCTCAAATTCTTTGCACAAACTATCATTAGTTGAGCCAAAGATGATGTCATCAACATAGATTTGGACAAGTAAGAATCTCAGCTTTGATGGATTTAGTGAAAGTGTTTTGTCCAGAGTGCCTCTCTTGAATCCATTCTGTAGAAGATATGATGACAGTGTGTCATACCATGCTCTGGGGGCTTGGTGAAGACCATAGAGAGCTTTGTCTAGCTTGTACACCCTGTCTGGATACTTGTAGTCTTCAAAACAGGAGGTTGACACACATATACTTCCTCTTCAATTGTCCCATACAGGAAAGCAGACTTAACATCCATTTGATACACTTTAAATCCTTTGAAACTTGCATATGCTAGAAATAGTCTGATGGCTTCAATTCTTGCTACTGGAGCAAAGACATCATCATAATCTATTCCCTCTTCTTGAGTGTACCCTTGTGCTACTAGTCTTGCTTTGTTCTTGATGACTATCCCTCTCTCATCCTTCTTGTTTCTGAACACCCATCTTGTTCCTATTGCTCTTTTTCCTTTAGGAAGATCCACCAGAGTCCATACATTCTGAATTTTGAACTGTAAAAGCTCTTCTTGCATGGCTTCAATCCAGGATGAATCTTTTAGTGCTTCTGATGCCTTTTTGGGTTCTAGTTGAGACATAAAACAGGCATGTTCAAAAGCAGCTAGACTGAATTCAGAAACTGCTTGTTCAGCAGCAGCAGTCTCATTGTGAACCATTTTCCTTGTTTGAACAGGAGTACTTGGATCACCCAGTATTTGATTGAGAGGGTGATACTTGTGAACTCTTAGTGTGGGCTCTCTCTCTATTTGAAAAGAAGTTCCAAGGTTTGTATCATCTCCATCAGAACCAGTGAATGGTTCAGTTTCTGGAACAGCTTGAGTTTCTAGGCTAACAGCTTGAGAAGCTGTTGGGACTGCTAGCCTAGAAACTGGGACTGTTTCCTTTTGTGTTGGAGCTGTATTGTCAGGACTTGGGAATGGCACTTCAGTGTCTGGATTTGCATTAAGTGGAGCATTCAGGACCCCTGGAGGATCACATGACAGAAGTGGTAGAGTGGTGAAATCATCCCAACTTGTTGAATCTGCAGCAGTCTGAAACTTTGTGCCAACAGCATGAGAAATTGTATTGGCAGCATGAGAATTCGTGTTAGCAGCTTCAACCCTGTATGCATCAGCTTCTGCAGTATACTCAACAAAGCTCAGAGAATTTGTTAGTGAATCTAAATCAAACAACCAATCAGGACCAGTGCCTTTGATATTAGCAGTATTTTCATTAAACTCAACATTGGCACTTTCTTCAATTGTTTTAGACACACTGTTGTATACTCTATAGGCTTTGCTTTGAGTTGAGTATCCTACAAAGAATCCTTCTTCTGCCTTACTTTCAAACTTCCCTAAGTGAGTCTTAGTGTGAAGGATAGTACATGGGCATCCAAAGGGCTTGAAGAAAGCTATTAGGGGACTTCTGTTATGGAATAACTCATAGGGAGTTTTCCCTTGTGATTGAACTACTTGAACCCTATTTAGAACATAACAGGCTGTATTAACAGCTTCTGCCCAGAAAGTCATTGGCAGATTTGAATCAGCTAGCATTGTTCTAGCAGCCTCAATTAATGTTCTGTTCTTTCTTTCAGCTACACCATTTTGCTGTGGTGTTCTTGGTGCACTATATTGTCTAGCAATGCCTTTGGACTCACAAAAACTGTTTAGAATGTGATTTTTAAATTCAGTTCCATTGTCTGATCTTATCACCTTAACTTTGGAATTGGATTGGTTTTCTATCTTAAGGACAAAAGACTTAACTAGCTCAGCAGTTTCATCTTTGGACCTAAGAAAGTATACCCAAGTAAATCTGGTGAAATCATCAACAATGACTAAACAGTATGCCCTTTTATTCAAACTCAAAACAGATGTTGGACCAAATAGATCCATATGTAGCAACTGAAGAACAGATGAAATTGAATTTACTTCTTTGGTCTTATGAGAAGTTTTGTGTTGCTTACCTTTAAGACATGCTACACAATGATCATCACAAATGAACTCCTTTTGTGGTAATCCTCTTACCAGATTCTTTTTAACTAAAGCATTCATGGACTTGAAGTTCATGTGACACATCCTTCTATGCCAAAGAGCAGACTCATTTGATGATGCTCTGGATATTAAACAGCTTAAAGTATTTGACTTAGGTAAAAGATCTGTGTCCAGGCAGTAAACATTGTCCTTTCTTGGTGTTCTAAGTAAAACAAGATTTTCAGGAACTTTGAAATCCTTTGAAAGAACAATGCACTCAGAATCTGTGAACAGAACAATGTTTTGTTTGTCACAGATTTGAGAGACACTCAGTAAATTGTACTTAAGCTGTTCAACATACAGAACATCATGGAATGTCATGTTGCCTGCATTAACAGTACCTTTACCTGTAACCTTACCTCCCTTTGAGTTGCCTCCAAATGCAACAAAACCTCCATCAAAACCTTTGAAATTTGACAAGCATTCAGAATTGCCTGTCATGTGCCTAGAGCATCCACTGTCCAGATGCCATCTTGATCTATGAGGAGACCTGTGGTTGCCCTGCACAAATAACAGCTTAGTTAGTAGTGGAGTAAACCCAAACCAAATTGGTTTTGGGTTGGCCTTGTACATTGACATAACTAAAAACTGTTTTTGACTTCTTATATTTAGTGAGATCAACTGATGGAGTCTTTGGAGAGTATTTAGTGATAATATGAGGTATCCAACTATTTTGATCATCTTTTCTTCTGACAGTCTCAGATAATTCACTAGCAGCTCCAGATTGATGCCCAGCAGCTTGAGCTGTGTTTGTAGTGCTAACAGTTTCAGTTTTTGCACTAACAGCATCAGATTTTGACTTAGCAGTCTGATCTTTTGCATTAGCAGTTTGAGCAACAGATTTGTCCTTGACACACCACATTTGTTTAAAACTTGATTTAGGCTTTGCCAAAACTTGTTTTTGATGTGTGAACTGTTTTTTATTAACTTTTGAGAATCTGTGATCAACTGTTTTCTTTGGAGCTGCTGTGGAAGGTTTCACTTTTGAGTTCTTTGCCTGATTAGGATTTGATTTTGTGTGATGCACAGTCTGTTTTGCAACAGCTGGTTTGTAGAAACAATCCTTGGCTAAGTGATTCTTCCTTCCACAGTGAAAGCATCTTTTGACAGTTTGAATTGGAACACCAGACTTTTCTGTCAATTTCTGGTTCTTGTTTCTCTGGTTTCCTCTTACCTGCTGTTGTTTAGGAAACTTTTGAACACCATGCTTTTGGCATGTGCAGATAGAAACAGTTTTACCTCTTTTAGTTCCTTTTGATGAAGATGCAGTGTTACAGTTAGAATGTACAGAAACTTGTGGAGTAGCATTGCATACACTCATCTTCTCTTTTCCTTTCTTACTGGGAGCTTGGACTTCTATGGGTGCACTCTTTGTGTCACAGTCTCTATTTTGACTCTTATCTTCTTTTAATTCAGGACTGTTATCAAGGATAGGATCTACAATAGTCATAGACTCATCTAGTGGTTCATTGACAAGTCTATCAGCAACCTCACTCATTGGATGAATGTACTTGTTATTGTATGGAGGTGGAGTAGCTTTATATCCTATTCCTTCTTTGGGATTGACCTGAGATTTCACTCTATCTTTGAATTGAACTTCCATTAGGTGTTCTAGCTTTTGATTTGCTAACTTGAAGTTTCCTAGATCTATGTTAACAGATTCTAGCTTCTTATTAGCCTCAAACACCTTTTGTTCAGTCTCTTCTACCTTTTTATTTAGAGATTCTATTTTCTTATTTAGCTCCTTTTTCTCCCACTCATGATAGGTTCTATCATAACCCATTTGAATCTCATTGTCCTTATAATCATTGATCTGTTTTTCCAGATCTTCTATGGCTTGCATGTATTCATATCTCCTTTCTTCCATCTTAGCTAGAGTTTTGCACATGCTCTCATTATGATCTCTGTACTTTTTAACCATATTTTTGCATGATTGAGAGCAGAGCTTAGAATTTACCTCAGATGGTAGTTCAGTGGAGGAGACATTTGATGTTTCTGCCATAAGTGCTTGATTTTGAAATTCTTCCTCTGTCTGATCACTCCAGTCAAACACATTGTCTTCTTGAGAGACAAGTGCTGTTGATGATGACGCTTGGATGGGCTGTGAAGTCCTTGATGGCTGTTGACCTTGAGATCTACATTCTCTGGCAAAGTGACCAAGCTTATGACATTTATAGCATTCCACTTTTGATTTATCAAAAGATGGTTTGCCTTCTGTCTTGGCTTGAAAGTTGGCCCTACCAGTTCTTTTCAGAAATCTTTTGGCCCTCATGGTCAGCATTGCATGTTGCCACTTTAAATCCATCTCTTCAAGATCATCTGGATGAATTTGTTCCAAGTCTTCAACATTTAGAGCAAATAATCCATCATTGGCAACAAAGGCCTCATAGTGAGTTTCAGCAGAGTTGCCATCACCACCTGAGAAAGAATCACAGTTATTAGATTTTTCAGAAGATAGAAGAGCAGTATTGTGATTATAAGAAAAAGATTTCTTTTTAGCATCAATCTCAGTCTCAAACACTCTTAAACTGTTATACAGATCATCCAATTCTATCTCATCAAGAGTGTCTTTTGTTCTCCATTGTGCAGCATAGACTGTCCATTCTTCTCCAAGAGATCTGAGAAACTTTCTGTTGACTTCATCTTGATCCAGATTGACCTTTGCACTTTCCAGTTCACTTATCAGTTTGTTGAACCTGTCAAAGATTTGAGTGAGGTTTTCATTCTTGCCACCAGAAAAGTTTTCATACTGCTGTTTCAAGAGGTCTTTTTGATTTCTCTTGGTACTGGCATTACCAGCAAACCTCTTCTCTAAGGCATTCCAAAGAGAGTGAGCAGTATAAAATTTTTTGAACTGATGTTGATAAGCATTAGGAATGGCTATTTGTAATAGTGTGAGTGCTTTCACTTCATTCATTCTAGCCTTCCTTTCAAGTTCAGTTTTTGGAGGAGTTTTGACTGGTTTTCCCTCATCATCAAGTTCTGGATCAACTACAGGAGGGAATTCAACAGCTTCCCATATGGCATAATCAATGAATTGAATATGCTGTTGAATCCTGAGTTTCCACATCTCAAACTCAGTGGGCTTGAGCATAGGCACTTTGAGTCCTTGCCCAGATTCACTGCTGCTATTTTCAAATTCCATTGTAAAAAGGTAAAAAAAAAGTTTTTGACTTTGAAAAACAAAGAGTAACCTGGTTTGAAAAACCTGATTTGAATAACCTGGTTTGACAAACCTGGCTCTGATACCACTTGACAGGATCTAAAATATGAATTACCAAGACTAACTGATTTGAATTTATCAGAGTATAAATCAATAATCTTGCTTTGAATCAAAGTTTAATCAAGAAGTTTGCGGAACAACACTTAATTATTTTAACAAAAACTTTCAGAATCAATAATAAATAAACACACAGGAATTAATCAAGACTGTTTGTATTGCTGAATTCATCAATTACAATCACCTCTAATCTGTTTGATTAGACGAAGAACACAGACTGTTCTTAGAGTTTTACAACCTTTGAGGCTTAAGAAAACTTAATCAACAAAGCAATTACAGACTCAAAATATGCAGAAACTCCTATACAATAGAACGACCTATTCTCTGTATTTATATTGCTTCTTGATATGTTTCCTTGACGAACTATGACTTCTCTGATAGTAGATATGCTGGAATCTTCATGTAGATATCGTTTCCTGAAAATCAGCACTTTCTGTTTCTGAAACTGTTGAGCAGCTTGAATCTCTTGACAGCATGAACTGAGCAGCTTGAGTTGTTTTTGCTCTGGCAGCTTGAACTTTTACACTGGCAGCTCGAGTTTCTTCAACTAGCAGCATGAACTTTGTATTTACATGTAAAATCTACTAACAGTCTGAGAAGTCTAAACTAACAGCTTGAATGTACTTAAACTATTTCCCAACAATTAAATATAATAATTGTATTATTAAACCATGAGTTGTAACAACAAATTAATTATATTTAATTGTAATAAAACTTTTTTATTAATAATTAAATATAATAATTCTATCATTAAACCATTTCTATAACGGCCCTAGAATTGTCTATATTCGTTCAAGACACGAACGCGGCTCACGCAAAAAAAAAAAATACCTTATACGAAGTTCGAGGCAGATGCGAGTGCACACAAGTTTAATGATTTGCTACTGTTTGGACCCAAGATTTGTCTTGGAGTAACTTGTCATGCTTGTCAAGGCTCCTACTTATAAACCACTCATGGTTTGGTCCATCTTCCTATGTGGGACGTTTTCACACTTTTAACTTGCATTTTCCCACATCAAACACCAATCTTTGAGCATCGATATCTCATTCATCTTAGCTCCGTTTTGGATGTTCTTTATATCGTTGTAATCCTCTCTTCAAGGAGAATACACACCCACAAAATATTAATTATATATCTCACAATTTTATATAATTATATTTGATCCAAAAAACATGGAAAATACACTTTTTTCTTTGAAAAATTTACACTTTTTTCCAACTATCCCCCACATGAATGAGAGATCGATCGAAAACACATTCCAATCATCCCCCACATGTATGACATTGATCAAAGACACATCAAATTCCAATGAATTTTCAATGGTTGAAATCTTGCATAGGATAGGTAGGTGTAAACCTTTGAACCTTCCCTTATGAAATGCACTTAACCTTCTAGCCGTCAGTAGAACTTGATGTCTTTGAACTGAGCTGCCATTTGTGAAGACGACAATACACTTCACACAAGAATCTCCCTAACAAGGTTAACTCCTCATAGTCGTGTCTGTTATGGTCATGGAACACTAGCCTGGTTCTGCGAGAGCTACTAAGAATTGTGCCCCCTACAATTCCACTCGAAGCGACCCCACTTCTCTTTCACATAGGAGATTTCTCCCGAATCATTAAAAGCTTAAATGATTTCGACCGAATCATTATAAAATGCTTAACCTCATTGTCACTAAAATGATTTTCTTCTAGAAATCATATAGGAATGGACTAGGAGTTTTTCACAACCCCCACAGTGACCACACTTTATTCATACAAATAGGTTGTCCTTTTGAACCAAGATCTTGGGATCTCCAGTCAACAAGGTAAGGTTTTCCTTCGTATGAATTTATTCATTCATGGGCTTTAGTCCCATTCCTTTTGACGACTTCAAAACTAACTCTCTATTTAAGCCTTTTGTAAGCGGATCCGCAATGTTATCCTTTGACTTCACATAGTCAATAGTAATAACCTGTTGAGAGTAGTTGTCATATCGAATTATGTCGACGTCTAATATGCCTTGACTTACCATTATACTTATGCTATGCGCTCTACCAATCACAGATTGACTATCACAATGTATAGTAACGGCTGAAACGGGTTTCGGCCACTTTGGTATGTCTTCAATAAATTGACGTAACCATTCGGCTTCTTCACCACATTTATCTTATGCGATGAATTCAGATTCTATCGTAGATCTAGCTATCACTGTTTGCTTGAAAGACTTCCAAGAAATAGCAGCCTCACCAAGTGTAAATACATATCCACTTGTAGATCTAGAATCTTTTATATCGGATATCCAATTCGCATCACTGTATCCTTTTATCACAGCTGGATATCTCTCATAACGCAGTCCGTACTTTCGAGTATATCTCAAATACTGATGTACTCGTATCACACCTTTCCAATGAATCCGACTCGGATTACTCGTGTACCTACTTAGCCTGCTTACAACATATGCTATGTCCGGTCTGGTACAAGACATTAGATACATTAGACTGCCTATAATTCTTGAGTATTCTAGTTGATTAACACTTTCACCTTTATTTTTCGATAGATGTTGACTAGTGTCAATTGGATTTCTAACTATACTAGAATCAAATTACTAAATTTCTCAAGAATTTTATCTACATAATGGGTTTGACTTAACACAAGACTATCTTGGGTTCGTGTGATTTTAATACCAAGAATCACTTCCGCTAAACACATGTCTTTCATGTCAAATTTGGATTTCAACGTCTCTTTCGTTGAACTAATCATTCTTTCGTTACTACCAACGATAAGCATATTTTTTATGTATAAACAAAGAATGACATATCCATGTTTTGTATCTTTCATGTAGACACACTTGTCGCACTCATTAATTTTGAATCCACATTCTAGCATGACATGGTCAAACTTTTGATGTCATTGTTTGGGAGCTTGCTTCAAGCCATATAATGACTTAACAAGCCTACAAACTTTCTTTCCACATCCGGGAGGACTAAAACCCTCGGGTTGCTCCATGTAGATCTCCTCTTCTAAATCACCGTTTAGAAAAGCCGTCTTCACATCCATTTGGTGCACTTCTAGATTTCTTATTTCGACAATAGCAAGCACCAATCTAATGGATGTTATTCGCGTCACCGGCGAATATGTATCAAAGTAATCAACACCCTCCTTTTGTTTGTAACCTTTGATTACCAAATGTGCTTTATATTTATCAATGGAACCATCAGGTTTCATTTTCCTCTTAAAAAGCCATCGGTAACCTAGTGGTTTACAACCTTCAAGAAGGTCCACTAGTTCTCAAGTATGAATTTGTAAAATTGACTCAATTTCACTCTTGATGGCTTCTTTCCATTGAGGTCCTTCAGAAGAAGTTACCGCCTCTCGGTAAGTTTTGGGTTCACTTTCAACCATGTAAGTGACAAAATCATCTCCATATGATTTTTCAAACCTATTCCTTTTACTTCTTCTAGGCTCAACCTCTTCTCTTTCAGGTTATCCTAATGTCTCATCTTGGACATTTTCGTCAATCGATTTAGACGAACTAGCACGATCCTTTTGTAAACAAGGAAATATATTCTCAAAGAAGGATGCATTCCTTGATTCCATGATGGTATTCTTGTGAATTTCTGGATTTTTAGACTCATACACAAGAAACCGATAGGCACTACTATGATGTGCATAACCAATAAATATGCAATCAACCGTTTTAGGTCCTATCTTTTGAGCCTTAGGTGCCGGTACAACAACCTTTGCTAGGCACCCCCACACTCGTAAGTACTTATAGGATGACTCTCTTCCCATCCAAAGTTCATACGGTGTTTTGTCCATTTTCTTGCCGGGTATCTTATTCAAAAGATAAGTAGCCGAGAGGATAGCTTCCCCCCACATTTCTTGGCTCATTCCCAAACTAATTAACATGGCATTCACCATTTCTTTCAATGTTCGGTTCTTTCTTTCCGCAATACCATTTTGTTGAGGTGAGTAAGGAGCGGTGAATTCGTGTCGGATTCCATGTTGAGCACATAAACCCGCAGACGGTGACACATATTCACCACCTCGATCACTTCTTACAACCTAAATCTTTTTGTTGAGTTGGTTCTCAACCTCTTGTTCGTATAATTCAAACTTATCGATTGCTTCATCTTTACTTTTCATCAAGTAAACATAGAAATATCTAGTACAATCATCAATAAACGTGATGAAGTACTTATTACCACCTCTCGTAGGAATGGATTTTAAATCACACATATCCGTGTGAATCATATCAAGTGGTTCGGTTATTCTTTCAACCGACTGGAAAGACGGTCTTGTAAGTTTGGCTTCAACACAAGTTTGGCATTTATAATTTGAATCAATATGAAAAGATGGAATGCAATTTAAATTAGTTAAACGACGTAAAGAATTAAAATTGACATGTCCAAGACGACCATGCCATACGTTAGAAGACTCTGTCAAATAAACCGAATTTGAAGTCGTTTTAATAAAATTGCTTTTCAAAATCATCAAATTTATTTTGAACATTCCATTCAAAGCAAAACCTTCTCCAACAAAATGACCATTCTTGGTCAAAACAAATTTATTAGATTCAAAAACCATTTTAAATCCAAACTTGTTTAACAGCCATCCGGAAACCACATTCTTTCGAATTTCCGGTACATACAAAACATTTGTCAACTTAAGATATTTCCCGGATGTCATCTTCAAGATCACATCGCCTTCACCTTTGACATCAACCGTATCAAAGTTTCCCATGAAGATCTTTTTTTCATTAACTACTTTGAAAGTAGTAAACAAAATTTTCTTCGAACACACATGTCGGGTAGAACCAGTGTCAATCCACCATTCATTCGGTTCATATTTTACCAATTCTACATCAGAAACCATTGCGGTGATATTCGCATTCATCACACTTGCAACTTCACCGTTGCCTTCAAGTCACATGGTTCAAGATCTAAATGAGAAAACAATTCTGATTTCTCAATATGATTGGAAAAATTATTCGCATTTTGAACTCCAATAATATTAACCATCTTCTTAATCGATGGTTTATCAATAGATGTTATAATTGATGTCATTGGCCGTGACACAATTCCACCTAACATTTCCATTTTTCTTTAACGTCTAAGCTCCAACACCAACAGTCCAAGCAGCATCAACAGCTCCATCTTCTAGGCTAGCAGTCCCAACAGCTTCTCAAGCTGTTAGCCTAGAAACTCAAGCTGCTTCTACAAGAGCAACTGGAGTTGTTATAAGAGAAGGTATTCAAGCTCCATCTACTTCAGTCCAACCTACATCTTCTGCTACAAAAGATAAGGGCAAGGGTATTCTGATTGAGTCTCCAAAGCACAAATTTTCTACCAAAGAAGCCCAGATTGCCTTTGATGCTGAGATTGCCAGAAAGTTAGCAGAAGAACAAGATCAGGCCTTAGACCAGCAAACCCATGCCCCAATGCAAGATGATGAAACCTTAGGAGATTACCTAAGAGGGTTTGTGGTCAAGCAAGGTGAAAGGAAGAGGAAGATGCCAACTGGGCATACCAAGGCTGAGAAGAGAAGATTCTTAATCAATTTTGCCGTTGCAGCAGATATTCCAAAGAAAATTGCTCAGTCTATGACTACTGAAAGGCTGCAGGAAATACATGATAAAGAAATGGAGAAAAGAAAGAAAACAAGAGTCTCTTCAGAAGTTCAGCCATTACCAAAAGTTCAACCGTCCCAATCAGTCCAACCATCAACGAAACCAGTTCACCCTGAAGCTGCCAATGCACCTGCTCCCACTGATCAACCCACTGTTTCTATTCCATCAACTGTTAAGAAGGTGATCTTTCAGCACCATTTGCAAAAGGCTATGGAGATAGAAAAGTTGATTGATCAACATGACTTCACAAAGCCAGAAATCAACTACTGGTTTGCTAAGTCATTGGATGAAAGGAATTTAAGGGTCAAGTTTGTGATAAGGAGAGAATCTGGACCAGAAGAAGAGTTTGATACATTCTGGCAGATGGTTCATAAGCTGACCAGGGATGAACTGATAAAGATGTACCACATAGGATCTGTTTCACAAGTAAGATCTGATCTTCCACAAGTAAAACAACTTATCAGAGATCTAAGTTCAGTTGCTGATCCTGAATTTGCAAGAAAAGAAGTAGAAGATGCTGAGAAGAAAGGGAAACAGATCAAGGAAGTTCATATTTTTGTCAAATCCAGAACTTACAGAATCACATTCAAAGATGGGTTTGGTATTTTCTTCAATCTCGAGTTTTATAATTTTTCAAAAGATATGCTGCTCCAAATAAAATCAGTTAGGATATCTTGTGATAAAGAAGAGATGAAGAGAGAATTTTTGAAGGCTGTAGATCAGAAGCTTGCACAGTTGTAAGTTTTTGAAAGCCTTGGTTTGTATATAACAGTTTACTTTTTCATTTCCTTATTTGTATAGAACTTAAAGTCTTGTATAAAGAATTTAAGTTAGGGGGAGATTGTTGGGAAATAGTTTAAGTATACTCAAGCTGTTAGTTTAGACTTCTCAGACTGTTAGTAGATTTTTATGTAAGTACAAAGTTCATGCTGCTAGTTGAAGAAACTCGAGCTGCCAGTGTAAAAGTTCAAGCTGCCAGAGCAAAACAACTCAAGCTGCTCAGTTCATGCTGCCAAGTCATTCAAGCTGCTCAACAGTTTCATAAACAGAATGTGCTGATTTTCAGGGAAGATATCTACACGAAGATTCCAGCATATCTACTATCAGAGAAGTCATAGTCCTTCAAGGAAACACGTCCATAAAGCAATATAAATAGACAGAATATTGTATAGAAGATATACGCATAGAGAGAGAAGTTTTCTGCATTTTTGAGTCTGTAATTGCTTTATTGTTTAAGTTTTCTTAAGCCTCTAAGGTTGTAAAACCCTAAGAACAGTCTGTGTTCTTCGTCTAATCAAAACAGATTAGAGGTGATTGTAATCAGTGAATTCAGCAATACAAACAGTCTTGATTACTTCTTATGTTTTATGCTTTATTGATTCTGAAAGTTTTTGTTAAAATAATTAAGTGTTATTCCGCAAACTTCTTAATTAAACTTTGATTCAAAGCAAGATTATTGATTTATACTCTGATAAATTCAAATCAGTTAATCTTGGTTATTCATAATTTTCATAATTTTCAGATCCTGACAAGTGGTATCAGAGCCACAGGTCGTTCTTTGTTTTTCAAAGTCGAAAACTTTCTTCAAAATTTTTAATCTTTTACAATGGAATTTGAAAATAGCAGCGGTGGATCTGGGCAAGGACTCAAAGTGCCTATGCTCAAGCCCACTGAGTTTGAGATGTGGAAACTCAGGATTCAACAGCATATTCAATTCATTGATTATGCCATATGGGAAGCTGTTGAATTCCCTCCTGCAGTTGATCCAGAACTTGATGCTGAGGGAAAACCAGTCAAAACTCCTCCAAAAACTGAACTTGAAAGGAAGGCTAGAATGAATGAAGTGAAAGCACTCACATTATTACAAATAGCCATTCCTAATGCTTATCAACATCAGTTTAAAAAATTTTATACTGCTCACTCTCTTTGGAATGCCTTAGAGAAGAGGTTTGCTGGTAATGCAAGTACCAAGAGAAATCAAAAGGACCTCTTGAAACAGCAGTATGAAAACTTTTCTGGTGGCAAGAATGAAAACCTCACTCAAATCTTTGACAGGTTCAACAAACTGATAAGTGAACTGGAAAGTGCAAAGGTCAATCTGGATCAAGATGAAGTCAACAGAAAATTTCTCAGATCTCTTGGAGAAGAATGGACAGTCTATGCTGCACAGTGGAGAACAAAAGACACACTTGATGAGATAGAATTGGATGATCTGTACAACAGTCTAAGAGTGTTTGAGACTGAAATTGATGCTAAAAAGAAATCCTTTTCTTATAATCACAATACTGCTCTCCTGTCCTCTGAAAAATCTAATAACTGTGATTCTTTTTCAGTTGGTGATGGAAGTTCTGCTGAAACTCATTATGAAGCTTTTGTTGCCAATGATGGATTATTTGCTTTAAATGTTGAAGACTTGGAACAAATCCATCCTGATGATCTTGAAGAGATGGATTTAAAGTGGCAACATGCAATGCTGACCATGAGAGCCAAAAGATTCCTGAAAAGAACTGGAAGGACCAACTTTCAAGCCAAAACAGAAGGCAAACCATCTTTTGATAAATCAAAAGTGGAATGCTATAAATGCCATAAGCTTGGTCACTTTGCCAGAGAATGTAGATCTCAAGGTCAACAGCCATCAAGGACTTCACAGCCCATCCAAGCTTCCTCATCAACAGCACTTGTCTCTCAAGAAGACAATGTGTTTGACTGGAGTGATCAGACAGAGGAAGAATTCCAAAATCAAGCACTTATGGCAGAAACATCAAATGTCTCCTCCACTGAACTACCATCTGAGGTAAATTCTAAACTCTGCTCTCAATCATGCAAAAATATGGTTAAAAAGTACAGAGATCATAATGAGAGCATGTGCAAAACTCTAGCTAAGATGGAAGAAAGGAGATATGAATATATGCAAGCCATAGAAGATCTGGAAAAACAGATCAATGATTATAAGGATAATGAGATTCAAATGGGGTATGATAGAAACTATCATGAATGGGAGAAAAAGGAACTCAATAAGAAAATAGAATCTCTGAATAAAAAGGTAGAAGAAACTGAACAGAAGGTGTTAGAGGCTAATGAGAAACTGAAATCTGTTAACATAGATTTAGGTAACTTCAAGTTAGCAAATCAAAAGCTAGAACACCTAATGGAAGTTTAATTCAAAGATAGAGTCAAATCTCAGGTCAATCCCAAAGAAGGAATAGGATACAGAGCTACTCCACCTCCATATAATAACAAGTACATTCATCCAATGAGTGAAGTTGCTGATAGACTTGTTAATGAACCACTAGATGAGTCTATGACTATTGTAGATCCTATCCTTGATAGCAGTCCTGAACCAAAGGAAGATAAGAGTCAAAATAGAGACTGTGACACAAAGAGTGCACCCATAGAAGTCCAAGTTCCCAGTAAGAAAGGAAAAGAGAAGATGAGTGTATGCAATGCTACTCCACAAGTTTCTGTACATTCTAACTGTAACACTGCATCTTCATCAAAAGGAACTAAAAGAGGTAAAACTGTTTCTATCTGCACATGCCAAAAGCATGGTGTTCAAAAGTTTCCTAAACAACAGCAGGTAAGAGGGAACCAGAGAAACAAGAACCAGAAATTGACAGAAAAGTCTGGTGTTCCAATTCAAACTGTCAAAAGATGCTTTCACTGTGGAAGGAAGAATCACTTAGCTAAGGATTGTTTTTACAAACCAGCTGTTGCAAAACAGACTGTGCATCACACAAAATCAAATCCTAAACAGGCAAAGCACTCAAAAGTGAAACCTTCCACAGCAGCTCCAAAGAGAACAGTTGATCACAGATTCTCAAAAGTTAATAAAAAACAGTCCACACATCAAAAACAAGTTTTGGCAAAGCCTAAATCAAGTTTTAAACAAATATGGTGTGTCAAGGACAAATCTGTTGCTCAAACTGCTAATGCAAAAGATCAGACTGCTAAGTCAAAATCTGATGCTGTTAGTGCAAAAACTGAAACTGTTAGCACTACAAACACAGCTCAAGCTGCTGGGCATCAAACTGGAGCTGCTAGTGAATCATCTGAGACTGTCAGAAGAAAAGATGATCAAAATAGTTGGATACCTCATATTATCACTAAATACTCTCCAAAGACTCCATCAGTAGATCTCACTAAATACAAGAAGTCAAAAACAGTTTTTAGTTATGTCAATGTACAAGGCCAACCCAAAACCAATTTGGTTTGGGTTTACTCCACTACTAACTAAGCTGTTATTTGTGCAGGGCAACCACAGGTCTCCTCATAGGACAAGATGGCATATGGACAGTGGATGCTCTAGGCACATGACAGGCAATTCTGAATGCTTGTCAAATTTCAAAGGCTTTGATGGAGGTTTTGTCGCATTTGGAGGCAATTCAAAAGGAGGTAAGGTTACAGGTAAAGGTACTGTAAATGCAGGCAACATGACATTCCATGATGTTTTATATGTTGAACAGCTTAAGTACAATTTATTGAGTGTCTCTCAAATCTGTGACAAACAAAACATTGTTCTGTTCACAGATTCTGAGTGCATTGTTCTTTCAAAGGATTTCAAAATTCCTGAAAATCTTGTTTTACTTAGAACACCAAGAAAGGACAATGTTTACTGCCTAGACACAGCTCTTTTGACTAAATCAAATACTTTAAGCTGTTTAATATCCAAAGCATCATCAAATGAGTCTGCTCTTTGGCATAGAAGGATGTGTCACATGAACTTCAAGTCCATGAATGAGTTAGTTAAAAAGAATCTGGTAAGAGGTTTACCACAAAAGGAGTTCATTTGTGATGATCATTGTGTAGCATGTCTTAAAGGTAAGCAACACAAAACTTCTCATAAGGCCAAAGAAGTAAATTCAATCTCATCTGTTCTTCAGCTGTTACATATGGATCTATTTGGTCCAACATCTGTTTTGAGTTTGAATAAAAGGGCGTACTGTTTAGTCATTGTTGATGATTTCACCAGATTTACTTGGGTTTACTTTCTTAGGTCCAAAGATGAAACTGCTGAGCTTGTTAAGTCTTTTATCCTTAAGATAGAAAACCAATCCAATTCCAAAGTTAAGGTGATAAGATCAGACAATGGAACTGAATTTAAAAATCAAATTCTAAACAGTTTCTGTGAGTCCAAAGGTATTGCTAGACAATATAGTGCACCAAGAACACCACAGCAAAATGGTGTAGCTGAAAGAAAGAATAGAACATTAATTGAGGCTGCTAGAACAATGTTAGCTGATTCCAATCTGCCTATGACTTTCTGGGCAGAAGCTGTTAATACAGCCTGTTATGTTCTAAATAGGGTTCAAGTAGTTCAATCACAAGGAAAAACTCCCTATGAGCTATTCCACAACAGAAGTCCCCTAATAGCTTTCTTCAAGCCTTTTGGATGCCCATGTACTATTCTTCACACTAAGACTCACTTAGGGAAGTTTGAGAGTAAGGCTGAAGAAGGATTTTTTGTAGGATACTCAACTCAAAGTAAAGCCTATAGAGTATACAACAGTGTGTCTAAAACAATTGAAGAAAGTGCCAATGTTGAATTTAATGAAAATACTGCTAACATCAAAGGCACTGGTCCTGATTGGTTATTTGATTTAGATTCACTAACAAATTCTCTGAGCTTTGCTGAGTTTACTGCAGAAGCTGATGCATACAGGGTTGTAGCTGCTAACACAAATTCTCATGCTGCCAATACAATTTCTCATGCTGTTGGCACAAAGTTTCAGACTGCTGCAGATTCAACAAGTTGGGATGATTTCACCACTCTACCACTTCTGTCATGTGATCCTCCAGGGATCCTGAGCACTCAACATGATGCAAATCCAGACACTGAAGTGTCATTCCCAAGTCCTGACAGCACAGCTCAAACACAAAAGGAAACAGCTCCAGTTTCTAGGCTAGCAGTCCCAACAGCTTCTCAAGCTGTTAGCCTAGAAACTCAAGCTGTTCCACAAACTGAACCATTCACTGGTTCTGATGGAGATGACACAAACCTTGGAACGTCCTTCCAAACAGAGAGAGAGCCCACACTAAGAGTTCATAAGTATCATCCTCTCAATAAAATACTGGGTGATCCAAGCACTCCTGTTCAAACAAGGAAGATGGTTCACAATGAGACTGCTGCTGCTGAACAAGCAGTTCCAGAATTCAACCTAGCTGCTTTTGAACATGCCTGCTTCATGTCTCAACTAGAACCTAAAAAGGCATCAGAAGCACTAAAAGATTCATCCTGGATTGAAGCTATGCAAGAAGAGCTTTTACAGTTTAAAATTCAGAATGTATGGACTCTGGTGGATCTTCCTAAAGGTAAGAGAGCAATAGGTACAAGATGGGTGTTCAGAAACAAGAAGGATGAGAGAGGGATAGTAATCAAAAACAAAGCAAGACTAGTAGCACAAGGGTACACTCAAGAAGAGGGAATAGATTATGATGATGTCTTTGCTCCAGTAGCAAGAATTGAAGCCATCAGACTATTTCTAGCATATGCAAGTTTCAAAGGCTTTAAAGTGTATCAAATGGATGTTAAGTCTGCTTTCTTGTATGGGAAAATTGAAGAAGAAGTATATGTGTGTCAACCTCCTGGTTTTGAAGACTACAAGTATCCAGACAAGGTGTACAAGCTAGACAAAGCTCTCTATGGTCTTCACCAAGCCCCCAGAGCATGGTATGACACACTGTCCTCATATCTTCTACAGAATGACTTCAAGAGAGGCACTTTGGACAAAACACTTTTCACTAAATCCATCAAGACTGAGATTCTTCTTGTCCAGATCTATGTTGATGACATCATCTTTGGCTCAACTAATGATAGGTTGTGCAAAGATTTTGAGGCCCTAATGCACAAAAAGTTTCAAATGAGTTCAATGGGGGAACTCACATTCTTTCTAGGGCTGCAGGTCAAACAGAAGCCTACTGGTCTATTCATAAGTCAATCAAAGTATGTCAAAGACATACTGGAAAAGTTTGGCTATCAAGACACAAAGGTTGCAAGCACTCCAATGGATCCTCATAAACAGCTCCATACAGACAAAGATGGCATAGATGTGGACATTCATCTATACAGATCCCTTATAGGATCTCTCATGTATCTAACATCTTCTAGACCTGATATAATGTTTGCTGTCTGTGTGTGTGCCAGGTTTCAATGTTCACCAAAGGATTCTCACTTGGTTGCTGTTAAGAGAATCTTCAGATACCTTAAAGGCCAACCACATTTAGGCCTATGGTATCCCAAAGACTCTCCTTTTGAACTAACGCCTATTCTGACAGTGACTATGGTGGTTGCAACATTGACAGAAAATCCACAACTGGTGGATGTCAATACTTAGGAGCAAGACTGGTCTCTTGGCAATGCAAGAAACAAACCACTGTCTCCACATCATCCACTGAAGCAGAATACGTAGCAGCTGCAAGCTGCTGCTCCCAGGTAATGTGGATTCAAAATCAGCTAAGAGACTATGGTATGAATTTCTTATCCACTCCTATTTATATTGACAATTCAAGTGTCATTAGCATTGTGCAAAACCCAGTGAAATTCCCAAAAACAAAGCATATAGAAATCAGATTTCACTTCATCAGAGATAGTAATGAAAAGAAGTTAATCCAAGTTACCAAAATACATACAGATGATCAGCTAGCTGATCTATTTACAAAACCTTTTGATGTAGGAAGGTTCACTTTCCTAATATCAAACATTGGTATGGTAAACATGGATTAATTGGTTTCTATTATTATCAACTCAATATGCTAATTTAAGGGGGAGACACTGTTCTATTGAAAAGTTGCACAATTTTACACTAACAGCATGATTCTTTTCTCATGCTGCTAGTTCATTTTCTCGGACTGCTAGTTATTTTCACTTGATCTGTCAAAGTGTGCAGGGTATTTAGGTAATTTTCCAAGTGTGTGCGCGGGACCTAACCTTTTCGAAACCTTTAAAGGTCCCAGTTTCGTTCAGTTGTAACTACCAGTTACATATTCTTCTTCCACGGCCTTCTGTTTTCTCTCTGAACGATACACACACTCTTTTCAAACCCTAAACCCCAAACCGTCGTTTCTTGATCAATGGAGTTCGTAAAAGAACACAACTGCCTCCCATACACCCTGAAACACACTGACCTTCAACCGTTCCATGAGATGATGGACTTCCTCAGGCACTCCCATATCCACTATGCCCTCAATATTAACCCCACATATACATATCTCATATTGAGCAATTCTGGAATCGTGCCTATGTTCAAACCATCAATGGAGTGCCTACCCTGTCTTCCACAATCGATGGTACTACCATCAATATCACTGAGGAGTCCATCAGAAGTCATCTGCATCTTCAAGATGCCACAGGTATAAAAGATCTATCTCTTA
Organism: Centrapalus pauciflorus; assembly: GCA_020465985.1. Taxonomy (NCBI): domain Eukaryota; kingdom Viridiplantae; phylum Streptophyta; class Magnoliopsida; order Asterales; family Asteraceae; genus Centrapalus; species Centrapalus pauciflorus. The sequence continues at coordinate 159,855 of JAANYP010000293.1, forward strand.
CTGCTTTACACTTTGGTCTTCAAAATATTGGATATAGGGGTCCTGCTGATTCTTTTACTTTCTTGAAAGCACATTTTTCTCCTAAATGGAAATACCTTGTGCATATTATTCAGCAATGTTTAAGCCCCAAAAGAACTGGTTGGTCAGAATTTTCTTCAAATATTGCCACTGCCTTAGTGTGCTTTTCTACTGGCCAACAGTTCAATTTTTCAAATATGATCTTTCAAGGAATGTTAAGGCATCATTCCCTGAAGCATGGGAAATTTTTGATGTATCCTCGATTTTTGGCAAAAATAATTGCACACACCTGCACTACTTCTAATTTACATAAGAGGATACATGTTTCCCATAGGCACTCACTATCTTCAATCAAAAGGCTGATAAAGCCAAGTGCCAATTTTGTCAGCATTGATGCTCCATTGCCCTCTGCAATGATGAACATCATCACAAGAAACAGAGGAGAGGGGCCTGAGCAGACACAGCCTAACATTACTGCTTCAACCCCAGGACCCCAACCCACTCCTCATGATACAAATATTCCCTCTGATCCTTTTGTACAGCCCAAATGCCCACTACAATACTTATATAAAAGGAAAAGGGGACCAGGAGCTCCTTCCTCCTCCTCCCCTAGACAAGAGCCATATATCCCTGTGCAGGAGGATCCTTCTGCACAGAATATCCAAAGGGAACCAATTGAGGACACTCCCAACCTCAATCAGGAGGTGAACATCTCTTCTGAGATTGTTCATATGGGTTTTGTGGCTGGCACTACTGATGTCTCTGCACAAGAGGCACAGGACAGGGCCAACATCTCTAAGACCACACCCATGGCAACAGCATGTGTGCAAACACGAGCTGGAAGTCCCCAGTACCAAGAAAAGAGGGGCCCAGAGGTTTCTACTTCTGGTGTTAATGTCAGTGATAGACCACAAACACCCCTGGTGTTATCTGATCTTGAGACTAGCCTGCAACTGATGCTCTTAACGGATCCAAAGCTGAAACCTGTTGTAACAATGTTGGAATACCAAATGTCCATCATTGCTGCACAAGGGGCACAAATTTATGCACTCAAACAGGCAGAAGCTGCTCACAATCAGAAACTGGCTAATCTACACAAAGGGTTTACTCTTTGTGGAAATAAGCTCATCAAACTAGAGCAGTTGATTCAAACCCATGTGGCAAAGGTTGTAGGTCCTTCTGACCAAACCAATGCTTCCAAAAAGGGGGAGAATCAGGAAGTTCCTGCACCAGTCCAAGCAGCTCCAACACCAACAGTCCAAGCAGCATCAACAGCTCCATCTTCTAGGCTAGCAGTCCCAACAGCTTCTCAAGCTGTTAGCCTAGAAACTCAAGCTGCTTCTACAAGAGCAACTGGAGTTGTTATAAGAGAAGGCAGTCAAGCTCCATCTAGTTCAGTCCAACCTACCACTTCTGCTACAAAAGATAAGGGCAAGGGTATTCTCATTGAGTCTCCAAAGCACAAATTTTCTTCCAGAGAAGCCCAGATTTCCTTTGATGCTGAGATTGCCAGAAAGTTAGCAGAAGAACAAGATCAGGCCTTAGACCAGCAAACCCATGCCCCAATGCAAGATGATGAAACCTTAGGAGATTACCTAAGAGGGTTTGTGGTAAAGCAAGGTGAAAGGAAGAGGAGGATGCCAACTGGGCATACCAAGGCTGAGGAGAGAAGATTCTTGATAAATTTTGCCGTTGCAGCAGACATTCCAAAGAAAATTGCTCAGTCCATGAGTACTGAAAGGCTGCAGGAAATACATGATAAAGAAATGGAGAAAAGAAAGAAAACAAGAGTCTCTTCAGAAGTTCAGCCATTACCAAAAGTTCAACCGTCCCAATCAGTCCAACCATCAACGAAACCAGTCCACCCTGAAGCTGCCAATGCACCTGCTCCCACTGATCAACCCACTGTTTCTATTCCATCAACTGTTAAGAAGGTGATCTTTCAGCACCATTTGCAAAAGGCTATGGAGATAGAAAAGTTGATTGATCAACATGACTTCACAAAGCCAGAAATCAACTACTGGTTTGCTAAGTCATTGGATGAAAGGAATTTAAGGGTCAAGTTTGTGATAAGGAGAGAATCTGGACCAGAAGAAGAGTTTGATACATTCTGGCAGATGGTTCATAAGCTGACCAGGGATGAACTGATAAAGATGTACCACATAGGATTTGTTTCACAAGTAAGATCTGATCTTCCACAAGTAAAACAACTTATCAGAGATCTAAGTTCAGTTGCTGATCCTGAATTTGCAAGAAAAGAAGTAGAAGATGCTGAGAAGAAAGGGAAACAGATCAAGGAAGTTCATATTTTTGTCAAATCCAGAACTTACAGAATCACATTCAAAGATGGGTTTGGTATTTTCTTCAATCTCGAGTTTTATAATTTTTCAAAAGATATACTGCTCCAAATAAAATCAGTTAGGATATCTTGTGATAAAG
>JAANYP010000294.1:0-37001 GCA_020465985.1 Centrapalus pauciflorus
GTTATTCAATGATTACCCATATAAATTATTATTAGTATTTAACCGGGATGGTTCAACTGATCATGCTAAACTATAAAGTTATCATGGTACATGAACTTATGGTTTATGGCTACGTATAGTTTGATTTGTTGGTAAATGTTTCATAAAGTTTTCTCAAAATAATAAGATATATACATAGAAACATATTACCTTTTGAGGAATCTTCTGGTCCTTCGATGAATGCCTTATGTGTACATTCAATATCATTTTGCATCATTGTTGTTCCTGGATGGTCTAATCTGTTATGTCATAAACTCAATGTTCCAATATCATAATATTTCCTTTTGATTACCATGTGTGATTCAATCATATTCATATATGTATAATATAAACAGAACCAAATGTTCGTAGATTTTCAAGTATATGTTTTACATTCATGATACACATAAAATCCTTATTCTCTATTACCATAGTTTGAGTTTTATACCAATTTGGGGCATATCGTTAAAACTCAACATATTTCTTTGCTTTATAATTTGTATGTGTAGCATCGCTATCTGGAAAAACAGATTTTTTTTAAGAGAATCCTGATACAGCTTAGAGAAATGAGGCGATGTGCGACAAGTTCTTGGCCAATGGCCAATCATTCCATATCTAAAACAAGGATCTTCAGGATCCTGGGAAGAACTAGCTTTACATTCGTGGTACTGGAAAATTTTACATAGCGATTAAATCTATAGTATCATAAATTAGCTTTCTGTTAAGCAATTTTGTTTCATGTATCGATGTCCAAAAATCTATGTTTCTGGATACGATTATTTGTTTCATGAGCAATTTTCGCCTTTTGTCACATGGACATGCAATAAGCTTCTTAGAGATTTTTTCCCTTTTAAGGCTATATTTCTCTATGAGTTTCTTTATATCGACAATTCTTTTGTCGGTATCTCTAGCTGCTTTAGTGAGTGCTCTGATGAATTTCATTGTTCTGAAATCAAGATTAAAAAAAAATCAGAGATATAAAGAAATTTTACGTAATATTAGCTTTCCAATCACTAAAGAGGGTCTACCCAGCCATTTACGTCTGATGCAGCAAATAGTATCTTCTCAATATTTGCCATTGAGACTATTAAAAAGAATTTTTTAAAACAACATAAAATCAACACTAATTTATTTCAATAAGAACTGCAGTACAATAAAATGAGAGAATAAATGAAAACATAATCAGAAAAGGATACACCCCTCCCATGGTAGTTGGAACAAACAATAGAAGAGTACCAAAATCAATACACTGATAAAAATTAAAAACGGGCTTAGCATCTTCATCCGCCTTCAACTAAGTAAAAATTTTTTTTTTTAAGGAAGGTAGGAGAATGTGGTTTGTGAAATAATGAGGTTTAGTATCGGATATTTATAGAAAAATTCGACCATTAAACGGTCGAAAATATAACCGTTCAACGGTTATAAATCCATTGTGGATTTTATAAAAATGATTTGGAGGATAATGTCTCTTTAATATAAAAATGATGATTAGAAATGTAATTTAAAAAATATGTTATTGACATAAAGGATGTGTATAAATAAGTTTAATGACGGATTAAATATAAGATATGTAAAAGAATCAATAATCATAATTGTTAGTATTCATAAATTAAATAAATGTCAGATTGTTAGATTGCGTAAATAAATGTTAGTAAACAGAAAATAAATGTTAGATATAAATAAATGTTAGTTGCGGAAAGTAAATGTTAGTAACAATAAATAGATGTTAGTTAACATAAATAAGTAGGAGGCTTAGCCTTCTATAAATGTTAGTAATAAGAATAAGAATAAGAATAAATGTTAGTATATATAAATAAAAGTTTAGTAAATGTTAGTAGTCCTTGTATCCAATATGTAGTCATTTAGTTGTTAATTATGGTCTTTAACCATATATTTTTTTTCAATTTATTTCATACCTTGAGTGAAGGTGATTCTTGATTTGGTTGAGATATTGAGCTCCTCGTGCTGATAACGTGTTATAATCTTAACAGAATTCAGATATCAATAAACCACCAAGAGTTGTAAAGAAACTTTTAATGCATATATCTTTCTTTCTCTTTGTATATCCCTAATTCACAAACCAATGCATCCCTTTTATACTACAAATTGAGAGACAACAAACACTATACACATCACTTCATAACTACTATTTGCTTTGCTTCTTACTTTGGTAAAAGACCAAAAATTATGCATCCATTATTGTCCTTTTATAACAACAGCCACTATTATATACCAATAATTCGAATTTTTTGAAAACCTTTTACCGATTGAATTTTTTTATTTTTTTATTTTTTACACACGTATACATGCAGAAGATGTACTCGAAATCGACCAAAAGAAATAACACTTTGAATAAAATCGATGAATGGGAGAAAAAATCAAACCAACCTGGTGGCTCTAATACCAATTGTAGGTCCCGAATAATCAAGCAAACATACAATCAAACAACATATAATATAGAATACGAACCAGAATAATGACGATAACCGAATATTATAAACCTTGAAAAAGGAGCACGAAGAACAAAATCTTTCTTTCTCTCTCAATGCAACGGCTACACACTACAAAACACCTTCAATTATACACACTAAAACCTAGTTAACCCTTTATATAATAACCTAATGAGGCCTAAGCCCGTGGTTAAACTAATTAAGCTCGTACAGAAATAACCTACCAACTATTAAAGACTTACAAATAAACCCCCAGACATGATTACAATTAATAGAGTCTAACACGTTGGATGTAGAAGAGGCTGATATACATGAACAAATGGCCTTATCGTCAAATCGCCTTCAACAAAAGCGTATCTATCTGAATAAGACCAACAATCAGTTGCGATATGATACAGGCCCAAGGCGGTATTCGGACGAGAGGAGAGATGATAGGAGAAGATATGACAATGATGAGAAAATGTATGATCATCGGAGAGAAAGAAGATAAGAGAGAAGAGACTATCGAGATGATCGCTGTTATGAAATGCGTGACGACAGAAGGGATGATGATAGGCAGGAGACTCACAGACGTGAGGACAGTCGGGACTCCTACCGAGCAAAAAAAATGCCGGAACGACGAGATGAACGACCAAGGTTGGATGAACGTAAGACAGCTGAAGATTGTGGATGCTACAAATACGGGAAACCCGGTCACTTCGCTCGTGAATGCAAAAATCAGTAGGAACGTGACTTGGGTTACTATGAGTAAAAGGTCGCTAATATGAAGAAGAGAGCTGATGCAATGGCCCTCGTAGCATAGTAAGAATACAGGGTTGACGAGGTGTCTGATGATGAGGAAGATAGGGCCAGAATTGTTATATGGCCAAAGAATTTGGTCCGCGGATTCTGCTACTCCCTCCGACTCCGAATCAGACAAGTCTGTAGAGGGAGAGAACATTGATGAATTTGCAGCCTGTCCGATGGCCAAATCTGGGGACTCAGAGTGTCCCACATCAGACTCCGAAGCAAATGAGGTACATTCCCTTCACTTTCATCAATCGTTAAATGTTAAATTTGTAAAGAATGAATGTAAATGGCACACACAACTGCATGAGTTAGAAGGAAATATAACATTGAAAAAGAAAAGTGTGTGAAAGCGGAACAACTGGCTCAATCAATAAAAGAAACATCTGATACGTTTGAAAAGAACTTGTTAAACGAATATAATCTAGTCAAAACCATTCTACAAGAAAAAGTAATGGTTAAGGATAGGAATACTTCACTTTAGAATTGTATTGATATAATTACTGAGGAAAAGAGTTCCTTGAAGTTAGAACTATTTGTTCTAACAAAACGGTTAGAGTCTTTAAACGTGGAAAACTAATAAAACGAGTGCAAGTTTAAAGTGATCGAAAAACTGAGAATAGGTTTGTACTCACGAATCAAAACCCTTGATGATGAATTCTTATAACAGGGTCAAAACGCACAAACTATTCATCTAAATCAACCAAAATAATCCAGGTTTTATCATTCCAAAGAAGGAATAGGTTTTTAAAATTCTACGTTTTTTAAAAAGGCACATGGGACGCGGGTATCGGGCCTTCTTTCATCACTCATCAGAAGAAGTCCAGGCCCAAGAGGAGGAGAAGAGAAATCAAAAAGAAAACAGGCAAATTCCATTTACGTATAAAAAAACAAAACGACAGTTATCCTTATAGAATACCTACTCTTGAGGATGATTTCTTTTTTTTTTTTCCAGTTATTATCAACCGAAATGAAAGCCAAACATGTTAAACCGATTCCTCATCCTTATATTCCTACCACTGTTCTTCAACACAAAATCAAAGTTTTAGAGGAGTAATTAAAGATTGCTCGTTAGAAAGCTTCTTCCAGTCAAGAAGCCATTCTCACATGTGAGGAAAATTTTGGAAAAATTTGTTTCTGAAAAGTTAAAGTCGTACACAAAAGATTCAAAAAACTCTCCTCCTGCTAGTGTCCTAAATACATCACTAGACAAAGGTAAGACCAAAATTGAATTCAACACAAACATCTCCAAAGGTGAGTGTTCAAAATCTTTAAAATCTGAGGTTTCCATGAGAACCAAGAGTAATTCTAAGTCCTCAAAGATACCCACTCACCAAGGAAATCTCTCAAAATCTAAACTTACCAAACATACTGACTCTTCTCGTTTTCTACCTACAGATCATTTATGAAGGGTTCCAAAAAGGACAATGCAGGACTTTTCTAGTTTTATTGTGAAGAAGGCTGTCATGCCATCTGATATTGTATCTAGTGATAGGGGAATGTAATTTCTGAAAACAATGAATGTACCGTAACAAATTCGAATTCGTGTTTGAAATATTCATTCCCGTAAATGTTTGTTGTATGTCCTACTATTTTTAGACGCCAAGTACCTAAAAATAATAAATATGTGCCATATCCGGAAACGAGTGTTCGTAAAAAGAAAAATAAAAAAACAGTGCATCATTGGCCTCATCGAAAACTGAAACATGTATTCTACATTGAGGCTGCACCGAAGGCAAATATAAAACAGATTTTGAAATTTCCCAAACCAAAGGTAACTTCACCGCCTAGGGTTTCCAAGCCAGTTGGCCCAACGTACAAATGGGTACAAAAAGGTTAGCATCTGGACCACATACAACTGCAATATGGGTTTCTAAAACTGTAAAATTGATATATGTATCTGGAACTCCTAACATGAATGGACGCATCTTTAAATGGGTACCGAAGTCGTGTGATTTAATGAAGATGGTTCTTGCTTACTTCATATCATTACCTGCACCTCAAAGAGATGACTTCTAGTTAATTCAGACTAGGACCCGTCCTTCCGTGTAACGGTTTCTGTGCATCAACGTAGAAAAATGGATGTGTTTGGCTCCTGTGCACACAATTTAGGACCCGTTCATAACCCAACATGTTTTCCAAACAATTCAGTTCAGAACACGATTTGCATGTCACTTTAACATTGCCATCATGGATTTATTTCACCTGCCTGATAATTTATCTAAAACGTCATTCTCTTAACACAATTTATATCTCAGGCAACATCCGTTTGGTATATGGATTCAGGTTGCTCCAAGCACATGACTATGAGAAATAAAACTGTCCAACATCGTAGAAAAATACTGCGGAACAGTTAGGTTCGCAAATGACAATCACGCTTAGATAAAAGGATACGGTGATTTGGTTCTAAACAATCTAGTCATCAAGGACGTTGACTATGTCGAAGGAATTATCTCATAATCTTTTTAGCAAAGGATAACTCTGTGACAAAGGACTAGAATTGACGTTTAGGGAAAAATGTTGCAGTGTCAATTTCGATGACGGAAAAGAAATCCTAACTAGTTCTCGAAACTAAAACCTTTACTTCATCGATGTAGCCAAGCTATGGTAAAGGATAGCATCTGCGTGTTGACTAAAGCCTCCTTAAAGGACTCATGGTTATGGCATCGGAGACTATCTCATTTTGAACTTCGAATACAAGAACAAGCTAGCATCAAAACATCTGGTTAAGGGTCTCCCGGAACTCTGCTATGAAAAGGATCATCTGTGTTGAGCATTTGAGAAAGGAAAAATGAAGAGATCCTATCACAAACCAAAACCCGAACCATCATCTACGAGAGTTTTGGAGCTGCTGCATATGGGAAGTGGTATATGATGGTTATCGTTGACGACTATTCATGATACACCTGGGTTATGTTCTTGTGATCCAAGGATGAGACGGCTCAATAAATCATCGATTTCATCAAGAGTGTCGAGACGCAACAATAGCTTCAGTACAATCAATCATATCTGACAATGGCATAGAATTCAAGAATTCGGTAGTAGAGAGTTTCCTACGATCGAAAGACATTCATCATCAACTCTCCGGCGCACGAACACCTCAACAGAATGTTACTGTTGAAAGACGAAATCATACCCTTGTGGATGCTGCTCGCACTGTGTTAAATTACTCAAAGCTACCACCGTTCTTGTGAGCTGAAGCCATGTCCACAACTTGCTACACTCAAAACCGCTAATCATTCATAATCGCTTTAAAAAAACTTCCTATCAACTCTATGTAAATAAAGTTCCTTATATTAAATACTTATGAGTTTTTGGTTGCAGGTGCTACAAACTGAAATGACAAGGACAACCTCGAAAATTCAACGAGAAAGCGGACGAAGTGATCTTTATTGGATACTCATCCAATTCAAAGGCATATCGCGCGTACAACACTTAACCAGGAAAGTCAACGAGAGTGAGAACATCACATTCGATGAGATGGCTAAAATGGCTCCGGAAGTTGACCAATAAATGCTCAATTTTCTTGTATTCAGGGGTCACCATCTGAGGGCACAAAATGCTTAGTTCGTGGAATCGGTTGGTGTACCCAGCTACATTCGTTCCTTTCATAGCTAGATTCCAAAACTCTGACTCCATCTTCTGTAGTTCATTTCTTGGGCAATACTCATCGGTTATCATTTGCTTTAACTCGGTCCAGGCGAGTTGGTAAGCTGCATCAATCCCCACAGACTGGGTATACGAGTTCCACCATGTCAAGGCGCTGTCTTGCAGAGTGTGGGTAGCGAATTTCACCTTGTCTGCTTCAATGCATCCGCTAACATGGAAGACAGACTCCAATTTTTCGAACCATCGTACCAATCCGACGGCTCCTTCAGTTCCATTGAAGTATCGGGGCTTGCAACTCAAAAACCCCTTAATTCCACAACCCTTTAGGTGGGTTTCAGTACCTCCCGTGGTGCGGCTAGCACCACCGTCTCCATTAGCAGAACTGTTTTGGTTGGTCTCATAAGTGGCTATCGCGGCGGCCACTCTTTGTGCGACTAATTCCTCGATTTCTGCAGTGTTCATGGCTCTTCTCGGCGGCATTATCTTAAAGTTTAAAGAAAAGAGCATAGTGTAAAAAGTTGAATCTTAAAGATTTAAATTTTTCTTAAGGCACAACACTATAATCATCAAACACAATTTCATAAATAACTTGCAATATTCATAACTTTCTTACAATGGGCGGGTTATTACCCGAAAATTTTTGTCCTACACTATTACATAATATTTTTCCTAACATTACAAGGATAGATAAAAAGTAGCAAGTGTGGGAGTGATCAGGGGTCTCTCCCTTCTCCAACGCGTTGAGGCGCTGAGCTAGCTCCTTGTTCCGAGCCTCGCTTTCGGCTAGTCGCTGCCGAAGCTCATCCAGGCCATCCTGTTGGATGGTGAGGGCATGCTGGTTAACCCAGTATAAATTGGAGTTATGAATCTCCTCCCGCTCCAAACGGGCAGTCAATTCTCCAATATTCTGGTTAAGTAACCGGATTTGGAGGTCATGTCATGCAGACCGTGCTACTAGCAGAGGTACGGTCTGGTCAGCCGTCTTCTGGGTGAGTGGTGGGATCGGTGCGGAGGATGGTCCTCCGACCTCGAACTGGGAAGGGATTCCTTCCTCTTGTCTCCACTCACGGAGAGTCTCAGGCATCCAGCCCCATCTTCGGGCGTCTACCCGTCGGTGCTGTGGTGAGGGATTTGGTTGAGGAGTCGAGATGGGAATAGACTCCCGCCTTGGTGTGATCACCCTCTTTCAGGGTGTATACAACATCTTTGGGCCGTTTGGGTAAGGACGGTACGACTTGAATGATGGCACCGCTGGGTGGTATGGAGTGCGGGCGGGGATCGCCGGGGATGGTGGATCTACCCTGGCGTTGTCCTTTTCTATCGGTTCTTCTTCGTCTGATTCTTCCATTGGATCCTCGTCCTCCGAGGGGTCTTCCTCCTCGGTCGGGTCCTCCTCAGAAAATACTTCCGGGTTGTATGGGCTGGTAGGGGTATACTCCTCTTCTGAGTCGGACAAAATGATTATCTCTTGGTGGGACATGTTTTCTGCTATCAAGGTTCATGCATAGTCTTTTAGTTAGTTACAAATTATTTTCCAAATCAGTAAAACATAAGTGCAGTTATAGTATAGGGTACTAATGCAACCTAGTTCACTATAACTATGGCTCTGATACCAATCTGTCCCACCCCGTTACCCCGGTTGGCAACGAAGCGCGACGTCGCGGACATAACCATAATCATAACGAACGACCACTATATGGATGTTTTTAAAATACATCGTTAAAACTTTAAAATATAGCAATGTTTTACATAGTCTGATATGAGAAATGAAGTTCGCACAATACAGAGATTTAATTAGATAATTAAAATATCCAAAATAATGCAGCTAAATCTCCGTTAATTTTGAATATGCATGCTACTCCATGGATGCGGAAAGCTTGAAAGTAAATACGTCCGGAGGCATACTTGCCTTAATTTCCTGAAAATACACGCTAAAATACGTCAACAAAAATTGTTGGTGAGCTCATAGGTTTACACGTAAATCTGACTTGTATGGACAACAATAGTAGAGTTTGAATTTATAAAATCATAAATTCCATGTTATGTATTACATATAAACCATCATGCAACCGACGCTTAATTAAAAATGAGTTTGCCCTGTGCAGTATTCCCATACGTAATACTGTGTGTTAAATATATATGCACTCACTGTTAGCCGAACCGAACTAACCCGAATGGGGGACATGACTCCCGATAGATCTATCCACAATATATTCGCGTTTACAAATAAATGCAATTAACGGTTCATGATATAAGGGCGGATGGAACCACATGTGTAATACAAAATAGAAATGAAGTTGTTTTCGTGTCCATATAAAAACGAAGCATGTATTTCAACCCCAAAACATAATTGTGAAAATAGGGGCTATGAGGACTCACCGAACTTGTGATGGCAAAAATTAGCGAAAAGTGTAATTTTTCGTAAGTTGATGGATGGTGCACTGAGCGAGATTATTCGAGTCCTAAATGATAATAGGGACTTAATATCTCTAATATATGATAATATATATATTTATAGATTTTTGTGTCTTAAATCACCTAACATTACAAGTTTATATATATATATATATATGACGCGTGCAAAACACACCTCAGGTTTTAATGTCTAAATGAACCCAAAGTATAAATTACACAACTGGCAGTGTACCAATCGTGTGCAATATAGCTTTAAGAATCACCCAGGATTTATCGAACTCAGGGAACGGAATAAAGATCGGAGACTCCAATACTACAACCTAAACCAATATTTAGCTATTTTTGACGTTTTGAGGAAGTTATCAACTAAAGACTTAAAATTAACTAACAGGATAACTATAGCAAACTAAGTAACACAAGAATAAAAAGTTAAACTAATATTTTTGGATTTTTCAGATTAAAATAAAAACTAATTCTAGCAAACAAGAATTAAACTAAACAACTAAAGCAAGCAAGTAACGACAACTAAATTATACGAACCAAACTGATTAAAGCAAAATCAAATCAAACTAACTTAAGCAAGTAAAGAACGATGATAAGGAATTTTACGAAACTCTTATATTACGAAAACGTCACCCACTTGGAATTTAAATACTATAATTAATTGGCGGCGGTCTGAATTGATCGATTAAAGATAAATCGGTTAATAACCAATTATAAATATTCACTTAAGCCCGGAATTATGGATTAATCTACCGAATATTAGATTTCTCCAAATAAAGATTAAATCATGACAAAACACGTGAAAACAATAAAGTTAATTGAATTGAATTCCAATATTAACCAACAATCTTATTATCGCAAAAAGATGCTAAAAACTATTAATTAATACCGAGAATTAAACCAACCAACTTTATTTATTTGGAAATCAAGCTTTACGGATTATTAGTTTTATTATCGCAACACAATGCCTAAAAACTAATAAACACGCAAAGTTCTAGATCAATAATTCATCACAAAATCATTATCGCAATACAATGCCTAGAAAATATAATCAATTATCAATTTTTCATCCAAAGTTTCAATTTTTATTAAAAACGCAGATTCAACCAATAATTATTTTCGCAAAACAATGCTAAACGATTGATAAAAATCTGATTTTTAACAAAAATATTTGAAGAACATCAAAAATCTAGTAAATATAATCCATAAACCGTCAATCAATCCAAAACGGGTGAACAAGAAAACTACTCACGATCCATAATAAAAACAGAAAATAAACAAAATTTAATAGCATTCATTATGAAATACGAAAGAAAAAGGAACGAATGTACCGAAATCTTGCAAAAAGTGACGAAAAACCAACGATTACCGCTAACCGAATGCTTCAATCCACGCGAATATCAACCCCGAATGATTAATCAACTAAAACTACCTTAAACCTACTTGAATATGGGAAGAAAAACTGTTAAAAATTGTAAAACTATGCTGGAAATCGAGAAAATTAGGTGATGTCTTCGTTCTGGCCGAATCTGTTCTGTATATAAGGATTCTGCGCCGCCTACGACCGTAGGCCTTAAGCTCCACGGTCGTAGGCCATGTTGACTTGGTCAAACCTGTGCCCTAGCCCACGGTAATGCTCCTTGTACCTCCTATGGTCGTAGGCTTCCCCCTTCTACGGTCGTAGGCTCAAAAATTCACCAATTTCGCTTCTTTTCTTCTAGAAAATCCACGAGAACTCGTCGGGGCTTCAAAGTTTGTCGGTTTTTCTTCGATGTTCATTCCTTCGTCGATAAAACCTCTTTTGTCCTATGAATCACAAAAATGAATGAATTAGATATCTATTTCACGTATTTCGAGAGAAAAACCGACCAAATTGCAAGGGAAATGATGCCAAAAATATGTATAAATATGACCATATCAAAATACCCCACACTTGAACTTTGCTTGTCCTCAAGCAAACTACTGCATAAATGTCTTTACTCAGGCCTCAATTCAAAATAAACTCTCTAGAAACATGCAAGACTCAATAGCATTAAAGATCCATAGACTATGAAATTGAAGCCAAAGCAAGAAACAATGAGACCACAAGATGCAAAAAGAATTGCAATGTCAACCACTTCCCACCTCATTACATGACATAGCACCTCACAGTTTTCACTCATCACTCATGTGTATAGGCTCGTACATTTTCCAAATTTCGCTCAATGCCAGACATGTTAAAAGAATGTGAGCATATGCTTGAGAGTAAATCACACCGCCATCACTTAATGTTTGAAAATAAAGCACATAAAGGTCTTAATGGGCTGTAACGAGGCTAGGCTAAGGAAATGGGGAATATATGGCCAAAGTGGGGTTAAAAGATTGGGATCGAAGATCAACCATCAAGCTATAGAAACAAGTAACGAGCATGAGACCAAACTCAGAAAATTACACCAATAAACTCGCTTGATTTTTCACATCTAATAGCAGCTCAGAAGGACAACAATTCATTTCACTTTCTTATTCCAATTCTTTCTCTTTTCTTTTTCTTTTTTCTTTTCTTTTCTTTTTTTTTTCTTTTCTCTTCCTTTTTTTATATAGCGTTGAATTTCCAGACATCGATTGTATGCAATCTGTACCCAAAAAGAACTTTCTTAACCACACTAGCATTGCCGCGGTACAACACTAGAAAAGTCAGGAAGAACACAAAAGCATAGAATTACATATGACTCGAATGCTATCAAAACAAGGCATAATCGTCAAGGCTCACAGAGTATAAACTAGCTAACAAACGAATGATCCCAGATAAATCCCTAAAGCTTGCTACTGAATCACGATCCCAATTCTGGTCAAACGATAGACAAAAGGATTATTTGGCTGATAATGTGGGTTGTCACCGAAATGAAAGTCAAGGCTCAAATGGGGAAACTATGGGAAATAATGCAGGTAAGGGTGTCATTTGGGAAAAAGGGTGTCCTAACTGTGCCTTTATATAAGTGCTAGATTCTCAAACGATGTGATCCTGGCATGCATTTGACAAACAAGTTCTACCTTAATCCAATTAACACCGACAAATTCACACCGAAAGAAATAATGAGCATTAAATATGAATGCTAGATGGGCTCAAATTCTCACGAAACGAATGTACAGGGTTATTTGTGCTTAATCATGGAATTTCAGTCAAGAAGCGTGACATGCACATCAAACATCCTGTTACCACAAAATAATCTCAAAGTCACTTGCTCAGCTTCGCATGCATAGAAAATAGAACAATACTGCAAAAGAGTCCAACATGCCAAAAATAGAGAATACATTTTGAAAATCAGCCCAATTTTAGACAAAAATGTTGCGACTTTTACTTAAGTACATGCAAATCTCAAAATCAACATTTTTATACCCCCACCCCACACTTAAATCTGACAGTGTCCTCACTGTCATGAACAGTTCAAGATAGCATGGAATAATGGAGGTAATCAATTGGAACAGAAAAAACTCCCCTGATACACTTAAGCATGCCCATGTCTGAATGATGAGGCTGAACTGACTGCTAGTGAGCATCTCTACCATGGCCCGTCATGACAAGACATCTATCAACAGCTGTCCAAGACTGTAACACTCTAACACACATACATTT
The DNA here is from genome assembly GCA_020465985.1 of Centrapalus pauciflorus. Classification (NCBI taxonomy): domain Eukaryota; kingdom Viridiplantae; phylum Streptophyta; class Magnoliopsida; order Asterales; family Asteraceae; genus Centrapalus; species Centrapalus pauciflorus. Next base: position 12,895 of record JAANYP010000294.1, read on the forward strand.
GTCTAAACACGCATCAAGCACATCACTCACACTCATATCAAACTATGTGACATCAGATACACTACCCCACACTCATTTCAAACATACATGATCATATGACACATTAGCACACCAAAATATTCTCAAGACAACGACATCCCTTTTACATAAATAAAGCATAATACGTGACACCATGAGCATGCAAGGACTAGAACATAAATACCTAAATATAAATCTACGAAAATAAACAAAGAAAACATGGAAACACACCAAACTATTAGAACTCAAAAACACACCATCTATGAAATTAAAAAAACAAGCACACCACACACAAAGCAATAAAAAAAGTAAATAAATAAACTATATAAGATAAAATAAAATAAAATAAACTAGAAATTAGAACAAGCAAACATGCTTTCAAAACAAGACCACTAGCATCAATCATGCAATCCTAAGACACATACGCAATGCACGGGCTACTTATTAAAGCATATAACTTTCAAAATTTAAATTAACAGCGCAACACATCAAGCAAAACAAATTAAACATAAAATGAAAACTTAATATACAAATGAAAGTATCTACGGGTTGCCTCCCGAAAGCGCTTGTTTTGACGAGTCTCTAGCTTGACTCGTCCACATGGCCCTTAGATTGATAAAACATACCTGGGAAACGAGCTCGCAAACCTTTCATACCTACTAAAGCAATGTACTCACCAACCGGATCCTCATGATCAAAATTAAGCTTCGGAAATTGACAAGTTGGTTTTGTTGTGATCTTATCCACCTTCTTCTTTCGCTTTCTTGGCTTCTTCGATTTCCCTTTCCTCTTTACCGAGCTTGAAGGTATCTGTCTATCACAAACAACAATAGTATCAGATTCAAGAATATCAAGCTTATCAAGATCAATATGAGAAGGAGTAGATGGTGAAGGTGCTTCAAACAAAGCAAAAATATCCTCATCGGTTGGGATGTCATTCTCATCAATGTGCATCTGCCAATCTAGTCCAAGCAAGCAAGCAATCTCCCGCAAATCTTTATCAGCATCAAACTCGTTCGTGGCATGAACACCCTGCATAGGATCTAACTCAACACATGGTGCATAAGTAGATATGGAGAAAAGTGAGTCAGGCAGAAATGGATATAATGGATTAGCTTTCGCCATACGAAATGTAATATCCTCATCTCTCACTCTAATAGTCAACTCCATAGACAGGACATCTATCAATGCTCTAGCAGATGTAAGAAAGGGTCTACCCAAAATGAGGAGATTGCCACTCGAGCTATCCATGTCTAGCACCACTAAATCAACAACAAACTCAAATCTATCAACCTTCAATCTAACTCCCTCACAAATCCCTACAGGCCGTCTCAAGGAACTATCAGCTAGCTGCACGGCTACCAAAGAAGGCTTAAGAGGTCCCAAATCAAGCTGTTGGAAGATATCATGAGCAATAACATTGATGCTAGAGCCTAGGTCGGCTAAAGCATTACTGAATACAGCCCCCTTTACAGAACACGGGATAGTGAAACTACCAGGGTCGGCCTTACCTTGGATGTATAAAGGATGAGGGACATATGCGGTACTTCCTGAAGCGTTCAGATGCATCTCGTCCATTAAAGCCTCCAGTTCCTTCTTCAATGGGGGAGAAGAGGAAGAAGTAGAAGAAGGAACATCCTCGGGGTGCTCATCATCATGTACAGTAATGGCATTGACTTGAGCAGGACCCTTGTCTTTCAGATTACCTCTTGGATTGGGCTCAGTGTTGCTAGGAAGTTCACCAGCATTCCTAACATTCCTCGACTGTGCTAGCTGTCCCACTTGTGTTTCAAGGGCCTGAATAGCAGCCTGCTGATTTCTAGACAACGCCTCTTGATTAGCAATAAACTTCATCATCATCTCCTCGAGGTTTGACTTTGTAGGTTGCACGGGCTGAGACTGATGATTCTGATTAGGGAAGTGGGCATTATGGAACTGATTGGGATTAGAATTAAATTGTGAGAAAGAAGAAGATTGTCCCTGATGATATCCATGGTTATACCCTTGCTGAGGGTTAAATTGGGGTCTCTGCATCACCTGAGGACGAGGATGAGCGAATCCAGGAGGTGGTTGGTTCTGAGCTCGAGAAAAATTCGGAGTAGGTTGGGCATATCTAGCCATGCCTCCACCATAATCTCCCGACGAGTAATATACCTCCTCCTGATTTGGATAAGAAAAGCTAGCTTGGCACTCATAGCCGGAATGTGGTCCACCACAGTGCTCACATCCGTGTTGCACTGCGTGTACAGCAACTGGGGATGACTGTGGCTGACTAGACTGCGTGAGGAGATCAATCTTAGCTGTGAGGGCAGCTATAGCAGCAGATTGCTTTGAATCAGAAGCTCCCCACCGAAAATATTCACTAGGTGTCTGAGTTTGGCTTAAAACCAGATCATCGATTATGTCAAAAGCCTCTTCTGGTGTCCTCTTATACACTGACCCGTTACAGGCTGAGTCGATCAGCGAGTGATACATGGGGTGAACATTCTCATAGAATACCTTGACACGGTGATTAAGTGTCATGTTATGATTTGGGCATTTCATGATGGATTCTTTATATCTCTCCCATGCATCATACAAAGACTCATCATGTTTCTGATTAAATGAGAGAATGTCACTCATAAGCTTAGTAGTCCGAGAAGGAGGGCTGATTTGAGGAGAAACTTTGATTCCATATCGTCCCAAGTACGAATCGAGTTTGAGGGAAGGGACTCATACCACATCATGGCACGTCCTGAAAGAGAGTAAGGAAAAAGCATCAGACGAATTACCTCCCTCGGAACTTGATTTGCTTTATACCCACCGCATGCTTTCCTGAATTTCTTCAGGTGGGAATATGGATCCTCAGAGGATAGACCGCAGAACTGCGCGTTATTCTAAACTAAAGCGATCTGACTCGACTTTAGCTCAAAGTTAACGGCATCGAACCCTGGAATAACTATTGCACCTTCCGAGTCATCGGTGACCGGTTGGTTGAGTTCAAGCATTGTCCTTCGGTCTCCCATTGTGAAAGAGGAAGGCTCAGAAGAAGACGAAGAATCAGAAGATGAAGACGGCGAAGAAGGTGAAGGACTAGAAATCAGAGGTAACTGGACACAAATGTCTACGTGACCTTCCTCCACCGGATGAGGGAATCCGATAAACTAGACAGTCCCTCAACTAAAGGGTGTGATTGGTCACGAAGACGGCTATGGAATGCTCGCTCAGGTTCGGAGTATGGGCTGACGATATTAGGATTACGATGACTCATACACCGAACACCCTTTAAAGAAAAACGAAAATAGACAGAAAATTTAACTTTTCAGGGGGATTGCCCCTAAAAAGGATCAACTAAACTACCGGCGTTGGTTGTTTCTAAAAGCTCACACCGCTCCCCGGCAACGGCGCCAAAAACTTGACGCGTGCAAAACACACCTCAGGTTTTAATAACTAAATGAACCCAAAGTATAAATTACACAACTGGCAGTGTACCAATCGTGTGCAATGTAGCTTTAAGAATCACCCAGAATTTATCGAACTCAGGGAACGGATTAAAAAAAGGAGACTCCAATACTACAACCTAAACCAATATTTAGCTATTTCGGACATTTTGAGAAAATTATCAACTAGAGGCAATAATTAAAATTAATTAACCGAATAACTGAAGCGAACTAAGTAACACCAGAATAAAAGGTTAAACTAATATTTTTGGATTTTTTCGAAATAATTAAAAAAAAACTAAGTCTAGCAAACACAACTTAAACTAAACTAACGAACGCACCACAAAAGGACAACTATATAATACGAACCAACTAACAAAAGCAAAATCAAATCAACTAACTTAAACGAGTAAAGAACGATGATAAATTTTACGAAACTCTTATATTACGAAAGCGTCACCCACTTGGAATTAGAATACTATAATTAATTGGCGATGGATTGAATTGATTGATTAAAGACAAATTGGTTGATAACCAATTATAAATTCAATTAAGCACGGAATTATGGATTAATTTACCGAATATTAGATTTCTCCAAATAAAGATTAAATCATGACAAAACACGTGAAAACAATAAAGTTAATTGAACTGAATTCCAATATTAACCAACAATCTTATTATCGCAAAAAGATGCTAAAAACTATCAATTAATACCGAGAATTCAACCAACCAACTTTATTTATTTGGAAATCAAGCTTTACGGATTATTAGTTTTATTATCGCAACACAATGCCTAAAAACTAAGAAACACGCAAAGTTCTAGATCAATAATTCATCACAAAATCATTGTCGCAATACAATGCATAGAAAATATAATGAATTATCAATTTTTTATCCAAAGTTTCAATTTTTATTAAAAACGCAGATTCAACCAACAATTATTTTCGCAAAACAATGCTAAACGATTGATAAAAATCTGATTTTTAACAAAAATATATGAAGAACATCGAAAATCTAGTAAATATAATCCATAAACCGTCAATCAATCCAAAACCATGCCAATTAATACATAGAATTCATCATCCCAAGCGGGTGAACAAGAAAACTACTCACGATCCATAATAAAAACAGAAAATAAACAAAACTTAATAGCATTCATTATGAATACGAAAGAAAAAGGAACGAATGTACCAAAATCTCGCAAAAAGTGACGAAAAACCAACGATTACCGCTAACCGAATGCTTCAATCCACGCGAATATCAATCCCGAATGATTAATCAACTAAAACTACCTTAAACCTACTTGAATATGGGAAGAAAAACTGTAAAAAATCGTAAAACTATGCTGGAAATCGAGAAAATAAGGTCTGTCTTCGTTCTGGCCGAATCTGTTCTGTTAATAGGGATTCTGCGCCGCCTACGACCGTGTGCATTAAGTCCTACGGTCGTAGGCCCCTTTGACCTGGTCAACATCTTGCCCTAGCCCACGGTAATGCTCTTGGTACCTCCTATGGTCGTAGGCTTCCCCCTTCTACGGCCGTAGGCTCTAAAAATTCACCAATTTCGCTTCTTTTCTTCTACAAAATCCACGAGAACTCGCCGGGGCTTCAAAGTTTGTCGGTTTTTCTTCGATGTTCATTCCTTCGTCGATAAAACCTCTTTTCTCCTACGAATCACGAAAATGAATGAATTAGATATCTTTTTCACATATTTCGAGAGAAAAACCGACCAAATTGCAAGGGAAATGATGCCATAAATATGTATAAATATGAGCATATCAACCTTCGATTTGTAGCTTAAGATTTGTATGTTTTGGTCCTATTATTGTGAAAAGTGACTAAGGGTTTGTAGGGGTTTTATATGTGTTAATTATGTGAGTTATGGTGCTGAAAATCGGAGTTTGTGGAGTAAAATAGCTCCTGGCCAGACCTGAAAATCGAAGCAAGGAAGAAGATGACCACCGCGGTCGCGACGGGTGGTCGTGGTCGCGACGCCTGCGGGTCAGGCGCGGGCGCGTTCGGCAACTGGGCGCAGGCGTGGTCGGGGGGAGAAGGGTTTTGGGCCGGTTCAGCTTAGGGGTGTTGGGTCGGGTCTGGTGGGAGCGTTTGGGCTGAGTTTTGGGGTTCCGTTGGGAATGTTTTTGGGTCGGGTTTCGGTTGGGCCTTCGGGATTTAATGGGGTTGCTTTTGGGTTCGAGTCGGTTGCGTGGTCAGGGTGTAAATTGTTATGTGTCCGTTGAATTGAGTTTATGTTAATAATTGGGATCCGTGTGATTTCAGGGACGAGTCAACGAGCAGAGCCGAGTCAGAGACTTCGGGATTAGTGGATTGGTCAGGTGAGTACCCGAGCCTTTTTCCAAACGAGCTCTCCATTTTCTGAATTGTGTTGTGCTATCTGTGTATATTGTGAGATCATGTGGATGAGACAGGGACGCGAGCGTTAGGTATGATTATGTTCTTACATATTTGATATATGTGCATGAGATGAGATCCAGTCCGGGGGTCCGTGATGAGTTCCATGCGGACGGTGATTCGCGATGTGTGATCGCGCGGGTTGACTGTCCCTAACAGTCCTTGGAGCGTGTATACACGGCAGGGCCTGTAGACGGTTCGCGCCCGTGCTATAGGGTTTTCGCTAACCACCGGTGTACACGGTCGTTAGCCGGGGAAGTGTCCCCTCAGTGATTCTGTGTACAGGGCTTCGGATCTCATGCTATGTGTTCATACCTGTATAGTGATGTTGATTGCCAGGGACAGAGTAGAGATTGTTTTACGTGTATGTGCTATGTGTATGTGTGTTACGTGCTTACTGTGCAAAGTCTAACCCTCACGTATTCACGAGCTTCCGAGCTTACGTATTCGAGTCTACCATGTTCTGGGTATCGGAGAAGAGATTGGTAGCCGTGCTTGCTGATCTGGGACTAGGGATTATCGGGGAAGTGTCGTGCTAGTGTTGTGTAACGATCTGATTAGTACTGCTTATGTCATCATCTTTTGGGCCTATGTAATCAGCGGATTATGTATATATATGTGTTAACGTTAGTGTAAAAGTTTTAATTAGCAGTGATTCGTATAATCCTTTGACATGTGTTTTAGAGATGTTATGCGTTACTGCCACTTATGATTGTGTGTTGACCTGACATTTATGGGATCGAGAGATGTGTTACAAATATTAATTTTTAATAAAACATAAAAATATTATATTGTATATAAATTAAAAATCCAATTTATATCAATTCATCATAAAAAATAAATACAATTTATCATAATAAAAAAAGAAAATAAATACAATTATTACTTTTAAAAAGATAATTCTACTCTATTATTTTTTTAATTTAAAAATGTTAAAAATAAATACAATTTATTTTATTCCTATAAATAATAAAATGTAATTATCTTTTTAAGTCGATGCCATGTTGTAACTTGCGTTCTCCTTTATTATATAGATTGCTTCTAATTATACACATTGTTTTCTAATATAGAAAGAATGATTAAGTGAGTTTAATCAGTGTGTCGTGTCATTAAAAAAAGGGATAATTACAAAAATAGCCAAATCTTAAAAGTTTATTCACTTTTTAGCCACTTTTTATGCATTTTACCAAAATAACCACAATTTACGTGACCTCATTTACGTGATAGCCACAGTTTACGTTACTTGTACTTTTTTTTAATTTTTTAATGCATTACGTTACAAAAGTAGTTTGGTCACGTAAATTATTGTACTTTACGTGACCATTTCAAATTTTTTTGTCCCTTCCCAATAAAAAGTAATGATTACTTAAAAAAAAAAAAATTTAACCTTCCATTTCTTACCGTCTCCTTTGTTAAAGTTACCATTTCGTGATTGTCACGCAACAAAGCAACTCCCCTGTTTGTTCTCCGGCTGTCTTCTCCGGCGTTCCTCTTCTCCGGCGATCTGTTTATCCTCTTCTTCTCCGGCGAGCCCAAACCCTAACAAACTTCAAGAACTTGAAACGCAACCCATCATCTTCTCCGCCGCGCCGCTCAAAACCCTCTTCTCTGGTGATTCGTCGCTTCGTAGGTTAGTGGTGGTGACCAGACTTTGCTTATGGGTTTGTGACTTTCTGGTCTTCTTCTTCCAAATCTACTCTACTGCTCCTCTTGTTCCAAACAAAACTCGATTTGCATATGAATATAAAATTCGGATCTGAGTTTTGTGGGTTTGCTTTTGTTTTTTGTGTAATGAGTTTTGCAGAAATGGATTTCCAGAAATGGTTTAAATGTTTCTCCGGTGATTTCGTGATTGTCTGCTTCGTCGCTTCGTCCTCTTTTGCCGGTGATTCGTCCGCTTCGTCTTCCCGGTGGAGTAAAAGAGAAAAGAAGGTTTATTTAAGAAGATGGTAAATATTTGGGTAGATAAATTATAAATGCTGAATTTACCTTGAAAAGACATCCCCACCAACTTTTTATTGGGAAGGAGCAAAAGTTTGAAATGGTCACGTAAAGTACAATAATTTACGTGACCAAACTACTTTTGTAACGTAATGCATTAAAAAATTAAAAAAAAGTACAAGTAACGTAAACGGTGGCTATCACGTAAATGAGGTCACGTAAATTGTGGCTATTTTGGTAAAATGCATAAAAATGGCTAAAAAGTGAATAAACTTTTGAGATTTGACTATTTTTGTAATTATCCCTTAAAAAAAATATGTGAGAGAAAAAACACGTGAATTAGGATAAAATGTAACAAATCACCTATTTGTTTAAACCATATAAATTTATCAACCATTTGTTATTGTTAAAAAGTTTTCATAAAATGTCAAATAGTGTACAAAACTCCATTACTCTCCTTTCTTCATAGCATGACTTTCTTCACCCCCAATCCAAAACAAAGTCATGATTAATCAGCGACCCATCAAACCCAGATCATTCTTCCCTTATTCTTCGTCATCTTTGATTTCATCTTCATCTTCATCTTCTTCAGCATCTTCCCTTCCTCCTCCCACCTCATCATCATCTCTTAATCTTCATAAATCTGACCAAATTCCACCCAAAATGGGGCGAAAATCCATCCTAAAACCAACCCTAATCACAATTCTATTAATCTTCGCTCTTTATGCCTTCTTTAACCCTTCAATTTACCCAAATACAGATAACATTTTACCAATTCAAACCCACCACCTTCAAATCCCTCAAAAACCAGTTCGAATTTACATGTACGATCTACCGAGGAAATTCACGTACGGTGTTATCGATAGCTACGCAATTTCAAGAGGTGGATCGAGTAATGAAGATGTTACGAAATTAAAGTATCCAGGGAATCAACACGCGGCCGAATGGCATTTGTTCTTCGATTTGAATGATCCGAAACGATCTGGTTCGTATGTAACTAGGGTTTCGAGTCCGGATGAAGCTGAATTGTTTTATGTGCCGTTTTTTTCTTCTTTGAGCTTGGTAGCGAATCCGGGTCGGGGTGATGGGTATAGTGATGAAGAAATGCAGGAGAGTTTGATTGATTGGTTGGAAGAACAAGTTTATTGGAAGAGGAATAATGGGAGGGATCATGTTTTTATTTGTCAGGATCCAAATGCATTATACAAAGTTATTGATCGTGTTAAAAATGGTGTGTTGCTTGTTTCGGATTTTGGGAGATTAGGTCGAGATCAGGCGTCGTTGGTGAAGGATGTGATTCTTCCTTATTCACATAGGATTAATTCTTATAAAGGGGAGATTGGTGTCGAAAATCGGAAGTGGTTGATGTTCTTTATGGGAAACCGGTTTCGGAAGGAGGTATATGATTCTTTATTGTATACAAATTTTAAGAATTTAGTTCAAGTTGTGCTGGCAATTTGTTTCTAAGCAAGAACATTTGAATTTTGTTCTAATTACGCTAACATTTTAAGTTAGAACTTCTTAATTACACATACAAAATCAATATCCACATGCCTTTAGGGTGGTGCGGTTGGTTTGCAAGCCCGTCTTTTAGGGCGTGCGAGAAGATCGACCGTACAGGCCTCCGACGTTGTAGGGCCTCACAATCGTAAAAGTGATCGGAGTATCAAACGAAGTACTTTGAATATTAAGTTTTCATTAATCATTATTTCGTTTTAAGCATATTATGTACCATTTTAGAAGTCTAATTGAATATACAAACACATAAAATTTGTCATTCACGACATCTAATGAATATATTAAAACTCAGTTGCAAAATGAGTAATCTACTATTTAAATTTTTCGTAATTAAGGGCCCATATCGTATGCATGTGTACAGGGCCTCCAAAATCCATGGGACGACCCTGTTGGTTTGTGGTATAAAATTTGAAGGAATTGAGATTTAAGTTGGTGTTGGAACTTTGGATTACAAAATAAAGTGTTGGTTTTATTTATAATCCACTGAAATCTTTGTTTAAAGAAATTTGTCATTTCTACCCACTTATAAATGAATTTAGATTCCAACTATTCACAACTCATATCTTTAGCCGATCATAAAAACTATCTTCCATGCTCCCAATGAAACACACCAACCCAAAAAGGTTAAATTTCAATTCCTTCAAATTTCGTTCTGCAAGCCAAACAGACACTTAGTGTTGTTTTCAAGAGAAAAAACATAGTTGTTTTCCGGAGAAAAATAAACATAATATTGTCAGGAAATGAAGTGTGAAAGGCAACATAAGTGATGCATATTGGTTTTTTGTTAGGACTTAATGATTGGATTTTTGGTCAAGAATCTTGTATTCACTAAGAAACAAACAAATTTTTTTCTTAAAACTAAATATAGTTTTTGGATAATTATTAGTTTATTAGATAAAAGTTGTATTTGTATTTAGTATGACACTGATTATAGTGAGGGAAGTATATAAATAGGGGTTAGGCAAACAACTTTATCATGCTTAATTTGATAACTGATCTGGGATTTAATTTGAGCATCATGCCATCTTTGGACTGCCTCTCTAAAGTGGCTAGATTTTTTTTTTTGTTTTTTCTGTTTTTTTATTAAAAAGCATCTTAGGCCCTATCAAATTGGTGTTTGAGTTGTTGACTCAGGCAGCCATAAAAAAATGGAGGAAGAGTTGGAGGGAAAAATGGTGAGGTAGATTTGAGAAATTTGTTAACGATGGTAGAATGGTTTTTGGGTTTTCAAGATGAACTTTCTGGGACAGAGGCGTGTTTTGCTTACATAGAAAAGTTGTTGCAGAGTTTATTGAGAACCCAAACCCTAGCAAAACGAGCACGTCGAGCAGCCTCACTGGTGATATATGCCAAAGCCGGGAGAAGGAACAGAAGATCCAGGCAACAGATAATCATGGTGCAACAAAAGTTTGCCTGTGGACGTTGGAGAAAGAAATGGGTGTCAATGGGCAGGAATAGTAACGGTCTGAGGGGCTGGTGGTGGTAGCGAGGACAAGGGTAGGCAATAGCTTTCCTTGGCTGAGACAGAGAGAAAGGGGAGGGGGGGGGAGAGAGAGAGAGAGAGAGAGAGAGAGAGAGAGAGAGAGAGAGAGAGAGAGAGAGAATGGCCAAGAAACCTGGGAAGCAGTGAAGCCTATGGAGAGAGAGGGGCATGCATCAACAGTGGGATTTGTGTTAATTTCGCTCCTAAGGTTTGCCATTGACCGATAACTATCTGGATAAATAGGGCATACACGAATGTTTAAGGGGGAAACAAAACCACTCATCACAAAGGTTGGCATCACTAGGAGATAAATATCTGAAAAACATGGGGAACATTGGAGATGCATACTACAATGATTAACACCTTTAGGGAGGGAGTAGTTAGGGACATATATAAATAGGGTTAGGAGAACCAGTTTAATATGGTTAATTTGATAATTGATTTGGGATTTAGATTGTGTGATCCAAGAGAGTCATCTTCCTCTCAAAAGCTGCTGGAGTTTTGTGTTTTGTTTGTGTTGTCTTCATTTTTCAATAAAAATCATCTTGGGTTCTATCACTTGTATTACAATGAATAATCTCTATTTTCTCTATATTTTATTGAATAGATTAATGAGGAATTTATACAAAAAACAGGACACTAATCTAGGAAAGTAATAAAAGCTAAATCCCTACAATTAAGCCTGTCAATTTTATGTACAATTGGTGACAGCTAGCAAATCTCCAACAGCTATCAAATCTCTGTCATTTTTGTCTACACTCCCCCTCAAGCTTGGCTGTAGATATTGATGAGACCAAGCTTGCTTATAAGAAATTTATGGGAGTTCTCAGATAGCCCCTTTGTGAGTATATCAGCAAGTTGTTGAGATGTTGGAACATATTCAATGTTGATGATGTTCCCATCTATTTTTTCTTTGATAAAATGCCGATCTATTTCCACATGTTTAGTTCTATCGTGATGAACAGGATTGTGAGCTATTTTGATAGTGGACTGATTATCACAATAGAGTTGCATAGGCTCGACAAGATCAATCTTCAACTCTTTCATAATTCTTCTTATCCATAGAAGTTCACAGATTCCTAGGGCCATGGCTCTATATTCTGCCTCTGCACTGCTCCGAGACACCACAGATTGTTTTTTGCTACGCCAAGTTACTATGTTACCCCACACTAAGGTACAATATCTAGATGTTGATCGTCTATCATCAATAGCTCCAGCCCAATCTGCATCAGTATACGCTTCCACATTTCGCTTATCTGTCTTAGCAAAGAACAAGCCTTTTCCAGGTGTTTGCTTTAAGTACCGTAAGATTCTGTAAACTGCGTTAAGATGACCTTCACATGGAGCATGCATATACTGACTCACTAGACTCACTGCATAGGCAATGTCTGGTCGTGTATGCGATAGATAGATAAGCTTTCCGACAAGTTGTTGATAACGTTCTGTGTCAACCGGTTTTCCTTGAAACAACTTTCGTTTATTCCCAAGTTCAATTGGAGTATTACTTGGTTTGCAACCTAGCATTCCAGTTTCTTCTAACAGGTCCAAGGTGTACTTCCTTTGACAAACAGAAATACCCCTTCTGCTCCTTGCAAACTCCATCCCTAGGAAATACCTCAATGTTCCGAGATCTTTAACTTCGAATTCTTGAGCCATTAGATGTTTGATTCTCGTTGCTTCTTTGCTATCATTTCCGGTAACAATTATATCATCAACATATACAATGAGAATTGTAATCTGATTATTTCCAGAATGCTTTACAAACATGGTATGGTCTACCTGTCCTTGAACGTATCCAGATTTCTTGATTACCTTTGAAAATCTCTCGAACCAAGCACGCGGGGACTGTTTTAAACCATACAAAGACTTGTTGAGTTTACACACAGTTGTGCCTCCTGATTTTTCTTCAAATCCAGGGGGCTGGTCCATAAACACAACTTCTTCAAGTTCACCATTTAAGAAAGCATTCTTTATGTCAAGCTGATATATAGGCCAATCGGAATTAGCAGCTAGTGAAAGGAGAATTCTAATAGTATTGAGTTTTGCAACAGGAGCAAACGTTTCCGTGTAGTCAATTCCATAGGTTTGAGTGAAACCTTTCGCCACTAAACGAGCCTTGTATCTTTCAACTGAACCATCGGCTTTAAATTTAATTGTGAATAGCCATTTGCACCCGACTGTGCTTTTACCTTCTGGTAACTCTACCAAGTTCCAAGTATTATTTTGCCTGAGTGCATGAATTTCATCTAAAACAGCAGCTTTCCATTCGGGAACAAGAAGTGCTTCTTGAATATTCCTGGGAATTTTTATGCTAGATAATCTAGAAGTGAAAGCATGGAATGAAGCTGATAAATTTGAGTAAGAGATGAATTTAGAGATCGGGTGTTTTGTACAATTTCTTACACCTTTTCTGACAGCAATTGGTATATCCAAATCAGGAATAGAACTAGATGTACCTGACTGATTTTGTGAATGAGTGTTACGTGACTCCATTTGAGGATCTACCATCGGTTCATCTTCTTGGTCGTGATTAAGATTCATGGTTTCGTCTTCTGCTTGAGAACGCTTCCGTCTAGTGTAAACTTGGAAATATTTTTCTGTATGTTCAGTTGAAGCTTCACACATATCCCTTGTTGAACACTCCTCAAGTACTTGAGGATTTGGCTGAATTGGTTTTATAGCTTCTTCAAGTGATTGAGATTCAAGAGTTTCCCAAGGACAACACACTTCATCTTGAGTTTTTCCTTGAAGTGTAGGTGATGAGTAATAGGGAGTATCCTCAAAAAAAGTAACATCACAGGAGACGTAGGTCTTTTTTGTACGAGGACAGAAACATCGGTAACCTTTCTGAAATGTTTTGAATACATGGCTTGTTTCGTTTTTGTGACCAAGTAGATAAACCCAAGTAACTCGTGTGTGATCATCAATGAACGTGAGAAACCATTTTTTACCATTGGATGTGGTTACCTTTGAGGGTCCCCATATATCACTATGTATTAATGAAAATGGTTCAGATGGTTTATAAATTTTCGGAGATAAAGAAACACGAGTGTGTTTAGCTAGTTGACAGATTTCACAATCAATGGAAATATGGCTCTTATTAGTGAATAGAGATGGAAACAATCTTTTTAAATAGGAAAAATTGGGATGGCCAAGACGATGATGCCATAACATTATTTCCCTAGTACTAAAAACAGAATCAGAAGCAACAACACTCTGATGGACTTTCGGCTGATTTACAGATAAAGAGTTCTTAAAGCAATAAAGGTCACCATGAATCTTAGCACTGCCAATCGTCTTCCCCGATGATAGGTCCTGAAATTGACATAGAGATGGAGAGAATTTAGCCAGACAATTATTATCACGTGTGAGTTTGCGAATAGAGATCAAGTTACAGTTTAATGCAGGAACATGGAAAACAGATTTGAGTTTCAGGTGCGATGATAGATGAATATCACCTATACCAACAACCGGAATCAAAGAACCATCAGCAATTCGAACCGTAATATTAGTAGAACATGGAGAGTATGAACAAAAAACATCAGGGCTACCCGTCATATGATCAGAGGCCCCGGAATCAATTATCCATGTGTGTAAGACATTACCGGAGGAATTATGAACAGAATTTGAGTTACCAGATTGGGCCATTGAACATGACCCGGACGGCTGAGAGATGTGTGTTGATGATTGATTGAGAAGCTTGTAGAGATGATCAACTTGTTCCTTGCTGAACGGAATAGATTCGCTTGTCATTTCGGGATCTGATTTAGAGTGAAAAGCACGTCCTTCAGATGATTGTCGGTTCTGCCAATTTGCTGGCTTTCCATGGAGGACCCAGCACTTCTCTTGAGTATGGCCAGGACGATTGCAATGATCACACCATGGTCGTCTACCAGAACGTTGGTCAGAATGACGCTGTCCAGTGGAATGAAATTTTTTGGACGCCAATGCAGAAACTTCTGGAGTAGGTGAAGGTGAATCATCATTGAGCATTACCTTACAACGGACTTCTTCACGACGGACTTCAGCAAAGGCTTCTTCGGTGGTAGGAAAAGGGTCTCGAGATACAACACGACCACGTACCTCATCAAGGCTTCGATTGAGTCCAGCCAAGAAATCGAAGACTCGTTCTTTTTCAAGATTGAGTCGTTGTTTCACACTGCATTGAGCACATGGAGAATCTTCTTCAAAGAATAGATCTAATTCTTGCCAAAGGTCTTGTAGATCAGAAAAGTATTGTGTTACTGAACTAGTACCTTGCTTCATCTCTTTTAATTTTGAACGCAATTCAAAGATCTGAGAAGCATTACCAAGATCGGAGTACATGCGCCGTGTAGCATCCCAAACTTCCTTGGCTGTTTTGAACCAAAGATAACGACGACTGATATTTGGTTCCATTGAATTTATGAGCCAGGCAAGAACAATAGAATTTTCAGCCATCCACGTAGTATACGAAGAGTCTGTTGATTTAGGAGTCGGAAGATCACCAGTAATGTATCCCAACTTTCCTCGGCCACAGATAACAATTTTGACAGATTGTGCCCACTGGAGATAATTTTTACCATTCAATCTATGGGATGTTATTTGAAGAGAAGAAATTTCACTCCCGGAAAAAGGAGCAGAAGGGCCATGGGGCAGAATTTTGGATGTGTCAGCAGGATTTTCGCTGTCGTTAACCATTTTTGAAGTGATTGAAGTATGAAATGAAAATTTTTGAACAAAGGATTCTTGCTTGGAAGAACACAGCAACGAAAGGAAAAGTTGAAACAAAGGAACCTTATGTCTCTGATACCATATTACAATGAATAATCTCTATTTTCTCTATATTTTATTGAATAGATTAATGAGGAATTTATACAAAAAACAGGACACTAATCTAGGAAAGTAATAAAAGCTAAATCCCTACAATTAAGCCTGTCAATTTTATGTACAATTGGTGACAGCTAGCAAATCTCCAACAGCTATCAAATCTCTGTCATTTTTGTCTACAACTTGCAATCTGTTTATGGAAAATTTGACATTACCTTCTCTAAATGGATCTTGATTTCTAATTAATAAATGACGTGGTTGTTGGAATGGGAAAACAATAGCATAGACACAAGAGATGCATTAGCCATCATGTAGAAGAAATACTTTTCAACAGGGTCCTCCGTTCTTCTGCAAAAAGATTTAAAATATTCGTGTAAGCATTTCAATGGTTCTCATACTTTCTTGTCCATGGTGCTTGTTGTTCTGCTATTTCAGGGGGGAAAGATTCGTGATTTGCTCTTTCAGATACTCGAGAATGAGAAAGATGTAATTATAAAGCATGGTACTCAGTCAAGGGAGAGTCGGCGAATGGCTACACAAGGGATGCATAGTTCAAAATTCTGTTTACATCCAGCTGGTGATACACCATCAGCTTGTCGGCTTTTTGATGCCATTGTGAGCTTGTGTGTTCCTGTCATAATCAGTGATTATATCGAGTTGCCTTTTGAAGACGTCATCGACTACAGGAAAATTGCTGTTTTTGTAGATACGGATTCAGCCATAAAGCCCGGATACTTGGTTAAATTGCTTACAGGAGTGAAGAAAGAACGAATATTGGAATTCCAAAGGGAGTTGAAAAAGGTACGTACTATCTATAATTCTATATGTTCCCTCGTGTGAATTGTGCATTATTTACCTTTTTCTCTACTCTATCTACATAGTGCTTAGAGTTCTTGTCAAAGTTATCTTGGAACACGAGATCACCACATTTCATACTGATATTAGCTATATTTGAATCCATTCATAGACCACATTACTAACGAAATCATGTTACCTTTTGAATATTAGTATTATAATTAATATCACACAGCAGTAAAACGTAGGAAATGAAAATTTCTGGACAAATTGTTTATGAATTCTGCAATTTGCCTAAATCCATACTCACTGTTGGGATTTTATCATTCTTCAGTGCATTACGAATAAGAAAGGGCATTACATTTCATTATGTTGAGTTTGTAGCATCTTTAGGTGTTTGATTATTTGTGACTTAACGGGCAGAATGGTATGGTTGACTTGGTCACCAATATCTATGAGTTCATGTGCAAGTTAATGATTAAGCCGGTCACCTCCACACAACCCTTTCATTAAGTCACAAAAGATCACTTCTTTCCTCTCAGCCTAGAATCCCTGAAACACTTAGGTTGCGTTTAGTTAACGAAAACTAGTCATTTTTCAATTTCAGTTTTCAAGTCTTAGTTTTTAGAAAAAAACAAGGGTTTCTATGAAAAGTGAAAACTTGTTTAGATGATGAAGTTTATGTTTTAAGAAAAATAAGATGAGTGATTATAAAATAAGAAAAATAGGATAGGTAATAAAAAAGTAAGAGAGTGAAAGAGAGTATTATAAGGAAATATAGGGTAGGTAAAAAAGTAAGAGAAATGATATGAAAAGTGGTTTTTTAAAAAGTGAAATGAAAATTTATAAAATTGTTGTTAAGTAAAAAGTGAGATGTTTAAAATTTTTTCGGTAACTAAACGCAACCTTAATGTTATTATTTGAAATTCTCAAATCTTGAAACCCTCATAAGTGAAAATTCCAAAGCAACAACCACTCATTGTGAAAACCTCTGTTGATACTTAATCCAGACAGAGTGTTAAATGATAATATTGCTTTATTCATACTGTTTATTCAGCAAAAAACAAAACAAAACAGAAACAAATAATATTCATATATTCATCAGTTACTCCACAAAACCTTGCTATATCCATATAGCTCTCCATATCAAACAAAATTTTATTGAAAAAAGCCTAACAAATGACAGTCATAGTATACTTGTTCCCATTAGTGATATGTGCAAGTTTCAATCAATGGAAATTAACTCCAGATCCGACGGAGAACTATGTTACAATCTATTGCTTTCAATATTCAAGAGGTAGCTAACATATATATACTTAAAAAGAGCTCATGTGTTTCGTTCTCTATAAGAAAGCAAATCTCTCAACCAATATGACATTATAGGTGGCATCTACAAAAAAGAATAGAGACGCTTATTTATTCTAATCATGCAAGATTACCTGTGTCAATGCTCATACCTTCAAACTACCCTTGTCTTTAAGGACTGTATTGATCCCCACATCTCAAAATCCAGAAATTGGTGCTGCATAATACCAACTTCATGATTCTACCTCAATTTGATTTTCTTGTGATCATGACAAGGTAACCTAAACAACCTACTGCTGTTTATAAATACATTTGTGACCTGGAGTGTATTTTTCACTGCAATAAAAGACTGATTATTCCTCTCTTCTCATATTCCTTCCTGCTTAAATAATAAATGGTATAGATTTATTTTGAGTGCTTGGAGAACTATATTTGAGGGTTGTATGTTTTCTGGAAGGTTTGTCACAGGTTGTTAATCGAATAATTAAAACTCTTAGGAGGTATAGAAGGTAGGAATTTAGAGGCTGGAAGAGAGGCCTGTATTTTTGCTATGTCTTTGCTCTGAAGTGTCAAATTACTGTTATAATATCGTGGCTGTGGAGGGCTTTATTGGTGAATGGAGCATATAGAGGCCCCTCCCTGGATGCGAGCTAATTTCATGTCTTGATTTAGCAATTTCGGGTCAAGCAGTTGCATCCTATGCATGATCATAGAAGTTAGACCCTCATTATAGAAGTCAATAGCATGTGAGGAGGAATTTTAACTCGATTGCATAGACCATTGAATTGACAATCTTAGTCACTTACAACAGCAAGTTGCTTGAGGTTTCTTAGTTCAATCAGAGGCTTAGAGGCAACTCCTTCCAGAAATTGCTCCTGGAGTTTGTCTGGGTACGTACATCTGGCAGCTGATAGCCTTACCTTCCATTTCCTATATGAACCCTTGATGCCACACAACTATCTTCCTTTTAAGTAAGAGACCAAATGTAATCTTCATCTTCTCCGGCATGTTATTGAGTTCAAAATTTTGATTGTATTTATAGTTCCATACTGCCATCCTGGAAATCGTCTCCCACAAAACCTGTATTGTCCAATTTTGTGACTCAACTAACCAACTGATGATCCAGGCTACCTTTGATCATGCTAGAATTCTCAGCCTCCACTTCTGTACGCTTGGAACGACCATCAGAATCTCCATCATCATGACAGTCAAGATTATCCATCATCATGACAGTTAAGATTGAACTGTGAAAAACGATTCGACTGCCTGTGTGAGCTCTGCATTACTCAACTGGATAGATTTCAAGGTCTTATCATGGCCATTAGGGATCAAGATTCTTGAGTTCAATTCTCAGCATCAGTGAATCCCCTATTGTTTCTTTGGGTATTATTCATTTTGGTGTCAATTAACATAATTCTTTGGTTACGCCTCTGGGGATCATATGATCTTGAATGTCTGAAAGACAGAACTGGTACTCCTCTAAATTTTAATTAATTTTTTTAGTTGCATGCCATATGTAGGCATCTAATATAATTTATGTCCATGTCTCATACCGACAAATTTATGAAATGCAGTAGTTGTTAACAACATACTTACAAACGAGGTATCTAATGGCATCTTTTACATAATAGTTTTTTGAAATTCTTGCTAGCTTTATATTCTTGAAAACGTATCAATTTTTTTGTCTGAACTGAAGGTGGTCAATCTTGTAATGTGATTAGGTGCAACGCTACTTTGAATACGATGACCCAGATGGGACCGTGAACGAGATCTGGCGTCAAGTTTCTTTAAAACTTCCACTTATTAATCTAATGATCAATCGTGACAAGAGGCTTGTCACAAGGAAATTGACCGGACCTGACTGTTCTTGCGTTTGCTCAAACCAAACAGGAATCCAAACTTCATTATGGAGATAATTTCAAGGTAGATATGACGTTTCTGGGCGCAACCTAAAGATTTTCATTGGCTTGAGACGCTACATCTGTTAACAAGGTATGTTTTGTTCTTGAGATGGCAAGGCTGCATTTCCTTGTTTTGGCTGTCTAAATTAGTCATTAGTTCTCTGAAATACGAGTTTTTAGTAAGTTTCTTGATTAGTCCGTTCAACATAGATGAGAAAATCACTAGTTATAGGTTTCAAGCTCATGTTGTACCATTTATAGTTGACTCATGGAAGGATACAGGATTTAGGTATTAGAGAGATTACTTTTATGATTTTGACCGACCCATATGACGGTCCCTTCAAGCGATATTGTACACCTAGCGGTGGAGTTAGGTGGATGCGTTTTGGGTCGCGTCATGCCACAAGAGATGTAGCCGTAGCTATATTATAAATCGAGATGTAAATGACTTTGAGTCATCGGTTATCATTTGTTTGTTTTTTTTTTTTTTCAATTTTTTTGGTATACATGATGTCGGGGACATACTGAATGCACAACAAAGAAATGTAAAGCCATACCCGATACATATAGTTGCAACAAACATATCTGCTAGCTATTGATGATGTTAATATACTTATATACACCTGGGTGGATGCTAAATGTGAGCAAATTGCATCTTTTGTGGTGATTTTCGTCCATTTCGAACACATTTGTGAGTTCTGTAATGGGAAAATGACATCAAATAGCTATATGCTTTAGAATTTGTGTATATTTATGTAGTGTCATTTTATGTAATGTCCTTTGACAATGCTTAGTAAAACATTTTTTTTTTTTGTACACATTTATGTAGTCAAACTTTTAAAAAATGTTTCACTTAGGTAGTTGGATGACTTGTTATTACCTCTCAGTAATTTCTTTGAATGTGTTTTGAATATATTTCCGGTTTTAAAATGTGCTTTTTAAAGAATGATTTCTTTTTTTGGTTTTATAGAAAATCAAAAACCAAAAATTTTCATTTGCAAACAGTGTGCGTGTATTTTTCGATTTTATGGGGTTGGGAGGGGGTGGTTAAACCATATTAAACTCAATAGATTAACAATATATTAAGGTGACGTTTGGTTCGTGTGATAGAATTTGATGGATTTAAAATATTTAGTTTGTTTATCATTTTTGATAACTAATGTAAATGATTAACTTTTATATATTTTCCATCAAATTTCATTGTTTATAGGAAATTGACATTTCTTCCAACTTATACATGGATTAAATTCCAACATATACATGAATCAGATTCCGACCTATATCTCTAACCACACTAAAAATCATCTTCTGCATCATCAGTCAAATGAATAACTAAAATTAAATTCCAATTCCTTCGAATTGCATTCCGTGAACCAAACGCCACCACATAAGAATCTGATTGATAAAACTAGTTGGAGCTGCGCATCAGATATTTTCATTTTCTGTAACAAAACATATAGTACATTTTGAAATTAAAATGTAGGTTTTAAAATGAATTATGGATATAAGTTATACGTATAGTACATTTGATGCTTATATCACATAAGCATCAAATTCAAGTTTCTCTAACAAAACATATTGTGGACACAAAAAAAAAAAAGTTATGAAACATAATAATTAATTACTTTTTATTTATCAACTATCATACAATAAAAGTGGAAAATTTTTTTTGAATAGCAGATGTTAGTGGTTAATTATTAGCACAATTTTACACCTTGAGGATGAGGAACAAACCCCGCACCTCCACCTTTGGAGATCCGTCCTTGGCAAGGCTTGAACTCGATACCTCAACCAAGTGGAACCCTTCCCACCTTTGGTGGTACCAGGCTACTTGATCTACGTCAATTGGTTAATAAAAGTAGGAAATTAACAACACTAGTTGGCAATTACTTACAAACCAATAAATTTATTAGATTTATTTCATATTCCAGAAAAGGAAAGCTACTAATCGTTCACCAACTTACAACACCACTCTTGATGCACTGCAAATTTACACTTTAGGCAACTTGAAGATCAAAGTGTTTTTCAAATCTGTCCATACACAAATAGGATTTGAGCATCCACCATCACTTTCAATCCCTTGCAAAAACGTAAGAGGGTGTGGATGATCTTCAATCTTATACTTACCTCCAAACTTTATATTCACATATTCATATACGCCTACTCCGCGGCTAGGATATGTATCTCTTTCACACTGAAGTATTAACGGAGCACAAACACTATGAATAGACCAATCACATTCATGGCAATGATAGAACGCATGCTCTGGACCGAGTTCTTCCTCACAGACTTCACAAACGTATTCACTTTTATGGTTTTCGATTGGGAAGTAACTCAGTTTCATGGGGTGTTTATCAAATTTATGTCTGATTGTTTTAGGCAATAACAAGGCACACTCGATACGTAGATGAAAATCACAAACTTTGCAACTCCATGAGAAAGTATTGATAGGACAACGACAAATATGACAAAGATAATATCTCTCTCTCAACTTTTGAAAGCAGGTGATTTAAATGAGCTTCGTGTGTGATATGTTCGGGTATAAATGCACAACAGACATCGATGTAGTAGTGTCCACATTCGGTGCAAGAGTAAGCAAAACCGTTGCATTGTAAGGTGCAAACACCACAACGGAACATACCCAAATCCTTTCGAGGGTTGCATGGCATGAGAACAAGGGTATGTTTTGGATCATGAAATGGGTCTTTCAATTCCTTTGGTAGTTGGGTGCACCACTCATGGAGAACAAAGTTGCATCGATGATCCTCGTTATCATATGCGCACTGTAAAATGGCATGCTTGTGATCGGTCTCACGCATCCGTTGCATAAAAGTTGAACCTTTTTTATTGGATCATGACATGATGATGATGATGATTTCTTATTTGAAGAGGTTGGGAACTTGGGATTGTGCCTTATGTATCCATTTGAATTAGTGGATGTTTATGTGTTGGGACATTGATCTTATGAGTTTTATGTTCCCTTAGTGATTCGATTTCTTCGAAAAACAAGTGTTTTAGAATGCTATAAGTTTGATCGGGGAACGGAAGACGAAGATGATTGGGATAGTCGGCATCTTTAAAGTTTTTAAGAACTTTTCTCATGCCTATGAAGCATATAATTTACAGTCACTAAATAATTCAAGAAAACCAAAAGAATACAACATAAAATTTAGCAACAACCGTATACTTTTTTTCGATAATAGTAACATATTTTAAAAGTTATCAATAATAGCAAAAAATTTTCTTTTTGTTATCAATAATAGCAATTGTTATAACACCTTGTTTCCTTAATTGTGCGTTTATGTTGCAATTTGCGTTTTATGAAGTAAATTTTAGAATTGATGGAATTAATTTCTAAATAATGCAATTAAGTGATGGAGATCAATTAATCAAGTTTGATATGTGTGATGAAATATTTATAAGGACCAAAATTTCTAAAGATTGGGCTAAATGAAGCTTTAGTGGCTAAAATGAAAAGGGTGAAATTTCAATAAAATAAATACCTAAATTGAAATTCATCTACTCATTCTACCAACAAAAAGTAAAGTCTTCTGCTCCCTCTCTCTTCCTATATTTACGGTTCATCATCAAAAGGTTCAACAAGAACCATCAAAATTGTGTCAACAAAAAACAAGATTAAAGCCAAGAAAATTGCAACAAAAGCATCAAGTATCAACATTATACAAAGGCTTGAGGTAAATGTCCATTTTAATTTGTCGTTATCTCAATTAAGTCCACAGCTTTTGTGGGTTATTATTTGTTGTAAGAACACATTTGCATCTTTAGATTATCAGAATGAAAGAAAAGATTAATGTTGAATGTTTGTAACAAAGCATGTGCATGCATGTCTTGGTTGGGTGAAAATTTGATTTCCTAAACAAATTTGGAATGGGCCGCTTGAATGAATGGAAAAGAAACAGAAGGAATGTGTGTGTCGTCGATTGTGTTTTGCATGTATATATATATATAGAATATGGTTCGTGTGAGTACCTAAAAAATGCAGAGTACCGTGAGTACCTGTGAACACACGGGTTTAAGATATGAACATGCTCCGAAAAAAAGTTTTTTTTTAAATTTTTTTTCATATTCATTTAATTACATATAATATAAGCATATTTGTAAAAGAATTACAATCATTCACACTTCGTAGCCTCTTAAAAGTCATGTGAACGTGGAAAAATTCATGTGAACATGCTTAGCTGTGAACATACGTTCACAACTGTGCAGTTCATGTGAACTTGCACGTTTCACATAGTTACAGTGTGTGTTTATGTGTGATTTTTTGCAAGTAGTCTTATATTATTAATTTAAACATGATTATGAAAAAAAATTTCAAAAAAAATAATTTTAAGCGAGGTATCTCCGGTACTCCGCAAAACTAGTGGTACTCATTTGAACCCAAATCTATATATATATATATATATATATATATATATATATATATATATATATATATATATATATATATATATATATATATATATATATATATCGTATATATATATAT